>CM031879.1:57173748-57194148 GCA_018697195.1 Certhia americana | reverse complement strand
GCAAATACGTCGCTGTCATTGTTTAACCAGGGCAACACATGACAAAGTATAAAAAAAAATG
This sequence comes from Certhia americana, assembly GCA_018697195.1. NCBI lineage: Eukaryota > Metazoa > Chordata > Aves > Passeriformes > Certhiidae > Certhia > Certhia americana. The sequence goes on along the minus strand of CM031879.1, from coordinate 57,194,087 downwards.
CTCAAGTTTGAGTGTTTCTTCAGCCCATGAACAATGAACTCTAGTATGGCACGGAAATAGCCTGAGAGAAATCCAGCAGGGTAAAAGTAAATTGTCCACCAAATCGAACGCCTGTGATCTGTAGAATTAAGGACATATGTACTGTGAAGTCTTCATACAGAACCCACCTCACAATCATAGGGAAACAGAGCTAACATGGTTTAACTGTGCGTGATTCATTAGCAAGCGATCTCTGAACAGCACGATCCTTTTAATTCTTTACGATGCTCTCGTTTCTCATTCAGCTACAGATCCCTGTAGCTGTTTTATTTATTAGAACATCGGGGAACGGACCTGGCTGTTCGTCCTCGCTCTCAGAAAACGAATATTTACCGGTCTTCAAACTACCTTGCAAATTTCCTGAGCTGGTATCTAATGCCCTCTTTCCTATTTCCAAGTATCCACATCATACTCCAGAGTCTTTGTGTTCTGTTCTTCATAGAATTTCCATTTCTACTCATAGACATATGAGAATAAAGGTCCGGAATCAAACAGTTTAAGTATGTAGCTTTGGTCCACAGATGTTCCCCATTCTGTAATTTTGATTGGCAGTCCCTGAACTATGACATACGTTAACCTGCTAAAATTAAGGACTGAATGAATATACTAAACCATTCACAAGCAGATGAGAGGCTCAGCATTGCTGTTAACATACTGGAAGTTTCTCTGATATTCTGAAGCAAATCTCTACTTGTTCCCAGCATTTCTTTCTCCTGAAGAGAATGTTTCCTTTTACAATTGCTGCACATATTTCCATATTTAAGTGTATCTTTGGGGTGAGAACTCTGGCGGATGGTGAGTTTTTTTCCACTTAAGACTTAAGAATGGTCAAACTGGAGCTACGTAACTACTTTTCAGCTGAGCCCCCATTAGAACCTTCCAACAATCACAACCTCCACTAATACCTATGGATTAGCACAATTTCCATCACACTTCCTCTTCCTACACCATCTTTTCACAGACCATTACCAGCTCCCACACAGGACGTTCGTCTGCACTTTTTCTAAGACTAAACGCCTTTACAAAACTACAAGTGATCAGTTAGACCTAACCTAAAAGGCTAGCGGAAAAAAAAAAACCCCCCCAACATAGAGCGGAGTCTTAAACTGAGGAGTTTATTGCACATTTTTCCTACAGCGACACTTACGGTTTCAAACACATTTACACTACTATTGTCCGTACGCGGGCAATCACAAACACAAACTTCCCGCGGCATCTGCATGCGTCGCGTACATTACCAGCTAGTGGGTGTCAGAATGCATTAGCAGAGCCGCCCACGCTGGTCCTTATTGCTCTGTCCCCGCCCATACCGCGGGGGATCGCTCCCGGCCGATGGCACCTCAGATTCCCTCCGGCGGGCGCTCCGCACCTCCAAACACGTCAAAAAAAATTCCTGTTCTCTCCCTACGTTTCTTCTGCCCCTCGTTTCAGCCCGCGGTCATTTTTCCGCCGGCCGGGGCCCAAATCCTCCCGCTCCTCGAGAAGTGCTGCCCCGGCCCCGCACCCACGGCCCCAAAGCGGGGTGCAGGCTCCACGCCCCCTCACAGTCCACTCAGAGAGGTCCTGTGTAAGCAAAACAGTTCCTGTCCTTCCCTCCGAGGTTGGGAAATTTAAAAAAAACGTTAAAACAAACCAAGCCAAAGCCAACCCTTCCGCCAGCCTCGCTCTGGCGAGCAGCGAGCATGCGCCGTCCGGCAGCTCCGTGCCCCCGGCAGCTCCGTGCCCCGTCAGCTCCGTTCCCCGGCCGCAGCTCCAGATGCCCCGGCGCTCGTGCCCCGTCGAGCTCCGTTGCCCCCGGCAGCTCCGTGCCCCGGCAGCTCCGTGCCCCGCAGCTCCGTTCCCCGGCACGCCGTGCCCCGGCAGACTCCGTGCCCCGGCACTCCGTGCCCCGGCAGCTCCGTGCCCTTCGGCGCTCCGTGCCCCGGCATCTCCGGGCCCGGCACCCGCACCCCGCCCACTGCACCCGGCCCCCACACCCCCAAACGCGACCCACAAGCCTCGGGGTGGGTGTTGAGGGGGCAGCACCCCCAGGCAGGGCGGGAGGTACGCGCAGGCAGGACACCTACTGGGAGTGCAGTTGCAGAGGTGACGGCTTGCTGAAGAGACGGGCGAGGAGTGGAGGCCCGCCGCGAGGCTCATAAGGGCTGCGGCGGCCGCGGTGGTCAGGAGACGGGGGCAAGCATGAGTAAAAAAACCCGGTCGGCTGCGAGTTCAAGCGCTGGCACACCGAGTGCAGGCATGGCAGCAGCTTGGGCCGCCGGCCTCTGGCTGGCTGCCCGCACACTCCGCAAGTGTCCAACAGGTTGAAGGGGCCGCGTCCCCGCCGCGCTCCGCCAGGCCCTCGCCGGCTCTCGGCCTCGTTCTCTCCCGCTCAGCGCCGCTGCCGCGGCCCCCCGGTCGCTCCGCGGGCACGGCGCCCCCCCGCCGCTCCGTGCTAACGGGGGGGCCGCTGGCCGCCTCTTCCATTGTCCTGCGCCGGCCTCTGCCGGAGAGCAGAAAGGAGCGGGGCGGCCACCGCCGCTTCCCCGCCCGCGCCGCCGCCGCCGCCGCCGCCTCCCGGCCCCCCGCCCCACGGCTGTTTGTGCTCCCGCCCCGGGCCGCTGCCCCGCCGCGCCGCGTCCTCCACGGGCGGACCGCCTCGACCGCCCGACCGAACGCCCCGCCCTCGGACCGCCCCGAACTGCCCTCCCTCGGCCGCCCGAACCGCCCCGCTCGAGAACCGTCCCGCGCCTCGGACCGCCCTAACCGCCCCGCCCTCGGACCGCCCGCCCGCGCCCCTCGCCCTCCCGAACGTGCCCCCGCCCCGTTCGAACCGCTCCGCCCCACCCCCTCCCCCCGCCCCGCCCGAACCGCCCCTCCGGACCGACCCACCCCGCCCCGCCCCGCCCGAACCGCCCCGTCCCGCCCGAACCGAACCGTGCCCCGCCCCGCCCTGACCGCCCCGCCCCGCCTGACCGCCTCGCCCCGCCCGAACCTGCACCCGCCTGACCGAACTCGACCCCGCCCGCCCGAACAGAACCGCCCCGCCCCGCCCGGACCGCGCCCCCGCCCCCGCTACGTGCGGCGAGCGCTGCCCCGCCCGCCCCGCGGAGCTTCGGAGCCCCGCCCTGCCCCTGGTGCCAGTGACCGCTCTGTCTCAGGCCGGGTGACGGGAAGGACGGGAAGTTCCTCTCGAATATGAGGAAAAACTTCTTTACAGTGTGCATGACCATGCTCTGGAACAGGTTGCACAGAGAGGGTGTGGAATCTACCTCACTGGAGATGCTCAAAAACCGTCTGGGCACACTCCTGTGCCGTGTGCTCTAGAATGACCATGCTTGAGAAAGGAGGTTGGGCCAGATCACCCGTTGTGGTCCTTTCCAATCTGACCCATTCTGTGAGGCCTTTGTCCCTTGGACAGGGTGTTAAAAGAGGTCACCCTTCTCCCTGCTCTATGTGCAGGTAAGAGTCTGTAAGTTTTGGCCTGTGTTTGGCTTGGTGGATCACAGGAATACCACGACATGCAGCCACATTGTCCAACTGAAGCTAATTGGTGATTGGTATAGTTAAAAAGATACCATGGAAAAGTAGAGTTCTTGTTTAGAACCAACATTTTATTGAATGAGAGGTCATAAGTATTGTGCTGGTGAGACATTGGAACAGGCTGCTCAGAGAATTGCGAATGCCCCAACCCTGGAAGTGCTCAAGGCAATGTTGGACTGATACTGAAATCAGACAGACAAGAAAATTCCTAACACAATCTTGAGCATCAGACAGCAGGCATTCTTTATTGCAGTGTTGGATACATCAGGAGGATAGCTCTGTTAATAGCTATAGTCCAGAAGGTACAACACGGTATTTATTTAGCAAACATAACTATATCAGCTATTTCACTACTATGTCTAAGTTTAGTCAATAGCAGAAATAAAAACTACATCTTTATAGCAAAGTTATTTTAACATAATACATATAGCATCCATTTTAATATTTGCAAAAAGCCAATGTTGTAATATGTTTTTATAACATTTCATGTTGATTACAGTGTACTTCTGGCTAATACATAAACATCACTTTTCATAGAACTAATTTGCATGAAGCTGCCTCCTACTGGAAATCCTTTAATGTTCCTAGAGGGTTATCTGAAGGGGTCTTTGGGGGTTTTACTCACCAAGAGCCCCACTGTTACAGACTACCTTTCCTTGAACTTCTCTTAGGGCACGCGCTGTTGCTTATTTTTACATAACTTTGTCCAAAAAGCCACTGTATTCCTCATTATCTGTTTATCTCCTGGTTTCAGCTACATTTATCATCCTGTCTGCAGACTTCTACATTCTTTTATCTTCTTTAGCTAGTTGGCCTTTAAGCTCTCTATCCAGCAACTTTGAGGAACTGAAGATTTCAGTTCTCTGTGTTATCTGTCAGGACAGGACTTGGAGCAACCTGGTGTAGTGGAAGGTGACCTGCCCATGGTAGGGTGGGGTGGAAGCAGATAATAGTTAAGGTCTCATCCAACCCAAACTGTTCTATGATTCTGTGAGCTTCTGTGAAGTATGCATGCAGACACAAAGCATTGCTTACAAGTTGGTAGCTGATCAACCATAAATTGATGCAAGCTCCTCAGAATATTCCGGATGTCTCTGCTTAAATTTCCAGGGCAGCTAGTATACTTCCCACTTCCTTGCAATTTCATCAAGACCCTAGCATTGGTTCCGTAATAAATAGAATCATTAAAAACAAGTATATGGCAAAATACGAATTTCTTCAGCACAAGGAACAACTGTGTACAGGAGCATTGTCATGATTCAGCATGTCTCACATGCATAATTTATAAATTATCATGGTAACAGGAGAACAATACTACAGGTTGTTTTGGAGGAACGGATTTGGCTTTACAGTGAGGAATTGTTAAGAGGGAAATATCATTCTCTGATTAAGAATATCAGTGGACAAGCCATACATTCTCAACCCTTGACCTGATAACACATAAGGGAAAAAAGCCTCCAGAAGCAGTCTTCTGAAGCACACCTTCTGCCACCCAATCCAGGTGCCTCTGTCCCTGTACTAAGAGTCACCAAGTGGTAGGAGAGAGTCCTATATTAAGTATTATATTAAGTTATTAGTCCTCCTTCCTCCCTGGCACCGGTTTGGCTAGGCAATGCCCTATGATGATGTGCTAACAATCCATTTTGACAGGAGCTAGCAGGCTGAGAGTATGCCAAGTGTGAATGATGAAATTCTGGAATTAAAGAGGATGGTACAAGTTCTGCAAGGTGAAAATTCCCAAAAACACCATTTGGAAAGGGTCTGTTGAGGAACAGGCAATTACTGAAGAATGGTTGATTAGTATTGAGAGCAAACATGATCAGAAACTCAGTAAATAATACGTTTTTGAGGAGTAATATCATCATCAAACTAGGCAGTTTCTGTAACTAGGATGAACTATTTCTCTAAGAGATGTCAAAACATTACTTTGTAATGGTACAAAGATCACCCTGTGAAGGAACTGAGTAGAGGCTTTGTTGCAAGTGATGATCCCTGTGAGGCACTGTCCCAAAGATTAGCAAAATAGGATTATGTTTCCTGCAAAGTTTGTTTGCTTGGGATGTTTGCAAAGCTTGCTCAAGAAAGTGCTGTAAAGTCGGTAGTTGCATGGCATCTGAACAGCATCTGATTTAAAATGAAAGTTAGAACTTGCATAATTTGAACTTGATTGTAGAGCCTTCCTATTAGTGGTAGCATCATATTAGGAGCACTTGGGACACAAACAGAAAGGGCATGGAGGAACAGAATAAAACACCTTGAGATAACCAACCATTCAGTTCACGTAGTCAGGGGAGTGAGGGAAAAAGCTTTCAAAAGTAACCGCATTGTTTAGACAAAACGTGACAACGATCAGTGAAAGAAGTGGCATTCCTGACCTGGGTGCTCAGCTTTTGGCCACAGCAGCACCACGCCTGGCCATCAGGGAGCACTGGCAGAGCTGGCTTGGGGCTGTTGGAAAAGGTCACGTAGACAAGCCCACCACAGAGCAAGATGTGCTGCACTCGCTTTGGTATGAAAACAGCTGATGGTTTTGTCTAGTTTCTGATGGAAGACAATTTTTTGGGCTCTCCAGTGTTTCACTGGAATGAGTCAAACCAATGAAGAAAGAATGACGATTGGTGACAAGCTGATAGCTAGAAACCAGATGACTAGCTGCAGGAAACATCCAGAAGCTGAGGCTGCTTCTCTCTTCCCTTGCTCATTACTTCTGTCCACAATTTGTTTTACTACCTCCTCTGCTTCTTCTGGATGTCCCATTTAAAGAAAATTCCAGAAGCATTTTGCCTTCTGTTCAGATACACACTTTGTGTCTGCAATCTAGATCTTTGCCATTTGTAATCTACATTCCTGTGATATACTCCACAAAAAGTTATCATTCAGAAGCTTCAGCTGCAGAAAGAAATGGATGCCAGCTGCACTGAAGAACTTCTCAATGGACATCTCATACCTAGAAGATACTTGTACTTAGAATTTACTTGCTGGCTCTAATTTCCTCCTTTTGTCCCTGGTTTGGTTTGTCTCTTTCCTGTATTTCTAGATTATCTAGCCTTGCAAATGCAACAGATGCAAAATCTTCCCAGATTCCCACGAAATATCAGCATGTGCATTTCCTCCTCTTAAAAGAGCCACGTGACAGTTAACAGTCTCTTTCCAAAGTTTTTTACAGACCAAAATAAAGCTATGGGGCTTTGCAGTATGCCAGCCCAGTTTAAATGTTATAAATGGCAATATAATTTCTTATATTTTTTCGTGTTCATAGATTAGCTTTTTGCATGTTGTTATTAATCACAAGTATTTTGATAAGGTACAATTTATACTTACTTTTAACTGCTTTTGTATAGTATAATCTGTTGATTTATGGATGCACTGTATAGTTTATATGAATCGTAGTGTGATAAATATATTATATTGTAAACTTTAGCAAAATGTTAAAATAAAGACCAAAATACTTCTATGTAACCAAGAGAATGGGGTAAAACAATTATTTTTCTTACATCTGTGGACTGGCCTTTCCAAGTGATAAGATAACAATGACAGAAACCAGAGCATGAGCATCCGGGAAGAACTTATTGACCCTGGCTATCAGGAAGTGTGAAACAACAGGATGGAAACACAGGAAGAAATAAAATATATTGACCTAATCAAAAGAATGTCCTGCAGACAAGTCAGAGGTTAAAACCAAACAGGAGAGTTCCTGGAACATCAAAAACTCAAAGGAATATTTGAGTGATGTACAAACTCATGAATATGCATGTACCCCCAGCAGTGTAACAGTATATAGAGAACAATGGTTTAAGTTCTTTGGCTGATCGCCAAAAGCACCCCAGTGCTAGATATTTATGCCTTATTAAACTTTTAAAAACTCTAAAGTCACATAACCTTTGTGTGGCAACGGTGAAGGAAGTGGGGAGGAGACTCAGCACTCTATCTGTGTCATTAAAAAGTGCTTTTGACACAGTAGTCATCCAAGACGTAGATCTGTCAGCTTTTTAGCCAGACTCTATTACAGCAACACAAAGCAGTCATTGGGAGGATGTGTCCCAGAATATACAGCCTTCAATGGTCTGTGTCCTCTTGAGAAATGGACATCTTAATATGTGGTTGGTTTCAAAGTCTGTAAAATATAAAATATGTTTACTGGAAGGAAGATGAATGCATTAGGAATTCGTGGTTAGGGAAATGTAATATATTAACCTTTCCAGCAATAGTGAAGTAGGAGAACTTTACAGACTAAAACATCAGGAACAAGCAATGAATGAGCATAGCGCCTCCCAAGCTCTGAAGGCTGAATAAGGAATTGATCTAGAATGGGTTAGATGTGTAGGCCGCCTTTAGGAACTCCACAATCAAGAACCCATCAAGCTATAGTAAACTACTTACTTGTCCTTAAGGAGAAAGTGAGAAAAGCCTGGTTCAGATAATTTTCTTAGGACTTTCAACTTTCTGTTTTCTGTACTTCACTCACCTCACATATGCAGACACACGCATAAAACTTTTCTTCCAGACTGGAGGATGGTTTCTTGGAAACCCTTTTTGTGTCCTATTGTATATGCTTTTTACCCAAGTTAAATATTTCTCCAGCACCTGGCAAATAACAACTGACACTTTCACAACTGAGAAGAGATTTGCTTGACCAGTTTCAGCTGGACACTCACCACACATAAGGCTGGGTCCAGCACACTGGAGTGGGCTAGCTGCCATGTAATGCTTCCAGTTCTCCACAACATGCCTCCACTGTAAACTATGGAACAGTATCACCTCTGCACAGTTTCCTATTGGTTTCAAGGTCAGAGAAGACACTCCGCTTTTGTAAATTAACCCTGAGTTCATCCTGTTAGATTCCATTTTAGGGGAAAAGGAGCTTAAGGTGAGAGGCAACATGGCCTGTTCTGAACACCCAGTATTAAATAAAAACTGATGGAAATGACTGTGGTATTCACAATCCCTTTTTGTTCCAAAGGTATTTTTTCAAGTTCACTTTCATCAAAAATTCCACAAATGCATGGGAACTGCCTAGATATACATGGACATATCCCAATTAATGTCTCATGGCAATGCTCTATCCACTTGTTTTATCAGACACTTACAGGTTGCATCTCTAATTCCCAATGGACCTCTGGAACCCTATGTCTCTTCTAGGGATGAGTAGGATGTTAGGCTTGCCCGTGTAGAGATGCTGTGGTTCAAAACTTAAAGTCTTCCCCTTCCAAGTCCATGTGCTCCCTGGCTGTGCAACGTCAAAGGAAGTGGAGCATCCCAGGGTAATGAGCACAGATCAGCCCTGATAATTTAAGAATGCAACAGCAAGCTAATCTCTGATGAGTTAAACCCAGATATTCAACCAAATAATCAGGCCAACAGACCATATTCCTAATTATCACAGGCCAGCTCTAAATCTGTCACATCCAGTTTCTTTTCTGACACGTAAAAGGCCAGAAATATCTTTCTGCAGCAGCACAAGTAACCTCATTGGGTATTAGACTCATTTCAAGGAACTTGGGAATTGCCCAGTGGGGGCCACAGCTTCTGTTGATGAATCTCAGTAATTATAAAGCAGGGGGTATAGTTGTATGGCCTGTGGGTTTGAAATTCAGTAATAACTGATTGCTCAGCTCCCTACCTGCCTAAGCACTTCTCTTGCCCTGTCTCAATGATCCTTCTGGGTCCCTCCCAACTCAGCATATTCTGTGATTCTTTATCTCATGAGGGTGTCCTACTCAGGTTCTTGTTAGCGTAGTTGATAGAACAAAATGAAGCACTGCCAGCTCCTGGCAATATGTGAATAAAACTGCATTTCCTCAAATCACCTGGCTCTACTGGGAGACTGTAGTCTACCACGATGAGATTCTGCCCTGACTTAATTCCTGAAAAGGGACTTCCTAGTCTTCTTTTTAAGGGAGGGTGGAGGAGGAAAATGTTGCTTTAAGAGTCAGGTTGTAGGTGTATGTACATGGAAAAGAAGCCCCACATATCTTTTCATTTCCCTAGTGTGAGTCTTCAGCTGCAAGGAGAATCAAAGATTCACTTGACAAAAAGGATCCCAGGTTTCAAAATCCGCTTCTGTTCAGATTGGGAAAGAGTTTCTCCAAATTTAAAATATTTTTTAAAGGAAAGTATTGTGACATAGTCTGGATTTGATTAAAAACTATGCTTTCAATGCATATATTTTATTTGGATTTTGATATTTCATTTTTTAATATGTTAAATAAATTTTATACTGCCACATGAAGTATTTGGAACTTCTTTCCTCCAAGAAAGATAAAAGACATAAAATTACTAAAACTTTTACATCAAATTCATAGTTTGCTGAAGCATTTTTAGTTAAAAAAAAACCAAACAAAAAACCCAAAACAAATAAAAAAACCCAAAAACCCCAGACCTGTTCAGACTGCAAAGGAAGATGGTCATTACCTCATTATTCCTATTCCTAGGAATATTCCTATTCCTATTCCTAGCTATTCCTACTGTCACCTCCCTTGCTGACCCCCTGTGTTTTTCAATAACGCCTTCACAGGCTGTGCCATTTTTTGCCCATAGAACTTTAACTGAATACCCACAGTAAGGCACATTTTGTTCTCTTAGTCTTATTGAGCATCAGAGGTTTGTTTTCCCTCTTGTTGACAGCAGATCATACTAAATTACTAAAAACAGCCTAGGACCAAAACCACATTAATTTTCACTTCTGTTCTGAAAAGTAACCATATAATGGAGTTATGCAATCACATATTTCTTTTCCTTCTGTTTTTAAGGTCAAATATCCTCAGTTTAAAGGTAAGGGGCATTTTTTAAAGTATTATTCTCTCTGTTAAGCTACTGCAACTTGCAATTTAAAGGTCATAATACTCCTTCCCGATCAACAGTACTCCTAATGAACCCTTATTTTTCACCAGAAAGTCCCTTTCTTTCAACGTAGGCTTCCAGGGGCATGTATATGAACCACTTTAAGGAATCAGTTGGGAGGAGAAGGGTCTCTCTCACTCATTTTAAATATTGCAAATATTCACAAATGCCCTACTTTGCACACAGGCATTACATCTGTGTGAGGGATTTGCATCAGTGTGACTAAATTGATTTTGCTGCATCATTGCACATTTGCCTAATGTCAACAAGGCCTTTACTGTTGGCTATGCTGAACTAACAAGAATAGAAAAGTAGCATCAAAAACTTTCTTTAAGGTTGTTTGGAGATAGAATTCTGACTTATACCTACAGGGAAAATAAGAAAGGTTGGTTTGCTTTCACATGTTGCTGTTTTTAGACAGTTGGTTTTCAAAGAAGCAAAACTTACTAGAAAATTTGGAGTCTATCAATTTAAGAAAAAGAAAGCAGAAAGGAAAAAACAAATCTTGGGTACTAAAATTTTTATATGCAGTGGTAAGTAGCTAGTAAATAAAATGTTCATCTCTTCAAAAGCCTCTGAGTATTTTGAGTTTCTCTCTCATTGTGTCCTATGTGTTGTCCCCACAACTAAACCAAACTCACATTGGACAACAGGCACCAGGACCAGCTGGAGCCAACTAACTCTTCTGTTTCATTACACAACTTCTCTGAACAGCCCTGAATAGAGGGTGGGACAACAAAACAGAGGATAAACAGCCACAGTGGATGGACATAGCACCCTGTTACTTGGAATAACACCTTCTGAACCCTTCAACTATCTGTGTCTGGACAGACCTCAAGTCTGCTGCACAGAATTTTCAAGGCTCTTGCCTGGCCTCTCAGCTGGAAAGTCTTCTTTGCCATAGGAGACATGGCAATATGACTCATTTCAGCCTCAGGACATAAGGGATGAGATATCCCAAGCTTCTCTCCAATTTGTTCATTCTGCCATCACTATTTTTGATATTGATTCTTAGGGGATTACATGGTAATGGAACTATTTATGGTATTGACTCTTAACGTATTATAAAGAAATTAAAGGGAGTAGATTATACATATAGGAACTTAGGATAGATCATATCTAAATCCCACACATTTTGCTCTCGGTTACCTCAAGATGTTTATAGTTCTAAGCAAATGCTGAGCGTCTAAGAGCATTTCCTTTTCAGTTGGTTTTTTTTGGGGGGGGGGGGTAATATCTGGGGGAAAAGGGTGGGAGATAGGTATGGTTCACTTTGCCTTTGCTTTTCCACATGCAATTTTCAGCTGTACAGAAATTCCTTCCTGCAGTTATGATGTGATACACAACCCTTTAGGCAACAGTGCCAGGGATGAAGCAGTGCCACGTCAGCTGCTCAAATGTTCAGTCATGCCCTGAGCACTCCACTGCTATGTGTTCCAGTTCTTTGGTGGGGGGAGGTGGTGCCTAGGCTGGTTGCAGGAAACAAAATCTTCAAAAATCAGTGACTACAGCAGTGGCTGCTCTACCGTGCCTCACCACAAGAGAGTTACAGAGCATTGATGGTGCCATGATGCCCACTTTTCAGCTTCTCAGTCATGCTCTCCCTTCTGGATTTAAAATAGAGGTGATTCTTAATTGCATTTATGATCAGAAATTGAAGGTGTTAAGACTGATACCAGCTTTTATATCTGTTGACTTGTTTTATTTAACATTTTTAATACTAATAAAGGAGTCAAAATGAGGCTTCAACTATGAACCTTCAGAAGTCCTGGTTAGGAGGAATAAATGACCATATGTCAGGCATATTTTAGTTAGATTTCCACTGAAATCGTAAACGTGCTGATAGACCTCTTAGAAATATTTCTACCAAACATTGTCATATTCTGCTCCTCTTAGATTACAACCTTAGAACATATTTTTGCTCATGTTTGGAGCAGTCAGCACTGAGTAGTCATACAGTACTCTGACAAAATAAAAAAAAGGTTCCTTCACTCATGTGTTTTTCCATCCTTTATCAAACGTAAGAAAAGCAAGCAGAGTTTGACCCTAAATTGGAGAGCTTTGCTGAAAGAAAATATGTATTACAGTCACAGGAACCTGACCTCCAGATCTGTGGAGCCGCATATTTATGATTTTCCAGTGCTTGAAGAGATTTCAAAATAAGCCAGTCTGTAAAAACAAGAGAACATCTAACTGCAGTGTTATGAAGTTGTGCAATGCAGCACTCCAGATCTGTTTTCTTCATAAATCTATAGAACTGTGGGCAATATGTAAATAAATACTTGCCTAATTTATTTCTTGTACTTCTGTTCAAACAAGTCATACCCCAAAGGAACATTTTACTAATATGTCTAGAGTATAAGGAATTTTAATATGGTTTTCGAGGGTATCATTTGACATTTCAGGATATAGGATCAAGGATTATGGTTCATGCATCTGAGACATATTCTGGACTTAAACACAACTGGATTGAGTTTATATATATATGCACACACATATATCTCTCTATATATAACATATATATCTACATTTTATGCATATACACACATATCAATCACATACTTCCCTGGGGAAAACAGTCTATAGCTCTGTTTGCATTTGCACAGAAATTGCATTTTCCTGTCCCATGGGCCTGTTGCGAGGGACCTCAAAAACTGAGATATCTCACATATTGTTGTAATTGGAAATAATATTAAATGTGCAGCAGGCAGATATACTAAATGTTAAAATGAAGTTGGAACTCAGAAGTAATTTCTAATTTGCCATTAGCATCATCTAGTAAAAGATTAAAATAAGGAGAGTAGTGCAATTTTTTTCGTGGTCTCAAGAAATAGCTGGGTGTATTTTTGCCCTGGGAGACAGCTCACAGCTAATGACATAATTTTCATTTCAGATATTGACCAAAGCAAAATTTTTCCATTACTCCTACAGAGATTATACTGTATTATGAAGAACGTAGGATACTAAAATACTCAGGATACTTAAAATTCAGATTCTCAGAAAATATGGTTCAGCATAACTCCACTGAAGAAGCTAGAACTAGACCAAGTTGGAATTCCTGACAGTCTGTCACAGTGTTCCTACCCACAGTTTCACAGTTACTGAAACCTTAGTTCACCTTTACAAAATACATAATTTTATTTCTTAGTTTCTGCTTGATTAATCACAGGTGAGTGACAAACTGAGAATAATTAATGTAAAACCAGATCTGAATAGCAGCAGTATCAAGCAATGAACATGACAACTCCTTTTCCCTAGAAAACAACTGAACAACCAAAATAGGAGTGGTCAAAGAAATGTACATTAGCTTAAACCCCCCCACCATTTTCTGATAAAAGGAGGTAGCTATGGTAAAACTACATAACAGCATGATCAGTTGTCCACTGATTTGTAAAAGATAAGATAGAAGTTGGCTTTATTATTAAATTATTTATAGTTATCCAATAGATCAGTGCAGAATTTTTTCCATTCTGTAGTTTTCTACAGTTTTGCCCTGATATGAATGCTAAATAGCTCAAGTTAATGATTCCCACTCTTGCTGCTGGAATGATGCCAGTCCAATACCTTTCACAGTTTCAGGTGCATTTGTTAATCTGTTCCTTTCATTTTCCTACCTCATTTTTCTTACGTACATTCTTTTATATTACAAAAGAAAAAAACAATTACCTATTATCACTGTCAGTATCTATTCCCAGTGTCTGCAGAAAGTAGGAGCCTTCACCCTCTGATATCTTTTTCCCCGAGTGCATGTACTGTTAATATTCCATTTCAGACTTTCCATTCCTTTACTCACATTTTGCCACACTTCACTGCCTTCTTACCAATGTTGCTGCACTCTTGCTGCAGCCTCTAAGATTTCCCCCCAGTGTTGTGCTAGCTCGGTGCTGACTGCTATGTAGCAATCACATCCCAATGGCATTATAGGGCTCTGTCAGATCAGAGTCATGCAGGAGTCATTTCAGATATACTTCATCCTTCTTATGTGGTTACCTGTGAGGTGCAGTAGCTGAGGCACGGAGTTATATTAAGAAAAATGCCTAAGGACTTTCAGAGGAAATATAGGGAGCTGAAGAAAACCAATGTTTCAAATAAAAGAGAAGGGTCTCTTCCATTTAACAAGGTAGTGGAAAAAAGAAACTGTGTAAGTGAAAACTGAGTGATTCAGACTTAGAAGCAACCAACAATTACCTCTCATATACACCTTGGTGAAAGCAGTATTTCAGTCTTTCCCTCTTCAGGCTGTGGTCCTGTGGCCATCACCAGCTTGGCAGAGGCTGGAAATAGCATCAGGCAGTTCAGGGAAATGGGGAAGGTGTGCAGCTATGCTTTGGGGTCCATAAGAGCTGATGCTTTGGGACTGAAGAGTATTGAGAACTTTCTGTGATCTGCTCAGCCAGGGCCGATGCTGGGTTTGGGTTAAAAGTCCTTCCTCAGGTTGCTCAGGGAGCACAGCTTAGCTCAAAGGGGAGAAAAGGAAAAGAAAATAATAGCCCAGGTAGAAACACTCCATCTGTTTGCCCAGCCTAGGAGCCTGGAGATCAAAAAGGCTGCACATATTTCAAGTAGATTTCTCTGAAACAGGGAAAGAGCTGCTTTATAGTTTACGGTAATAGGCTGCTTTTCATGGATTCAAATGTTTAACACAAAATGGAGGAGGGAAGGAAAAAAAAAAAAAAAAGAGAGAGAGAAGAAAATCCTTATTTTACCAAACCCTAATTCTTTTCCAATGGACTTAAAATTTTTAAGTGGAAAGAGATATCCCTGGCTAGCCTTCCGCAGCCTGAACATGGAAATAAATATAACTTTCCCATAATGATTTGCTCCAGCACATCCTTAAACAACTGATTGCTCTGTTTTGTTTGCTACTAAGTAGATATAAATACTAAAAACAAACCAAAGACAAAATAAAATCTGCACATGATTGTATAACAAGAGGGAAGAGAAAACCACTTTGATTGAACAACATAGAATAAAAAGAGAATAGATATTTCCGTAATTTTCTTGTTTGCAGTCATATGGAGAAATCTTTCAAATACAGAAAATGCCCTGTTTTTAAGATTTTGTTCCAGAGCTTGTCATTACAGAAGAATTTCCCAAATATCAAGTAAAAATAAATTTGGAGGAAAAAAATTACTTAGTGGTATCCACTCAAGATTTTTGCATGATAAAATGACAGTGGACTGTCATTCCCTTACATAAATATGTAAATTATGCCAAGGAAAAAGAGTGTTGGTAAACACAGTAGTTAATACACTGTCTATTGTTCTGATATTCACTGAGCATCCCATAGAAATTAGGTGCATTTCTATACAATTATTACCAGTTCTTCTTCCATTCAGCCCTACAGTACTAACTGGAATGTTAGGGCAGGAGTTGATTATGCAGCTTTGGCAGCGAATTGGTTTGCATCCAAACATAAAATGAGTTGTCTTGCAGAATGATAGAAGGGGATTTAACTTTGCTGAGTCAAAATTCAGTGAAGCAAACAGACCCAGAGGGTCAAATGAATTAAAGGTCTTGTGTCACTGTAACAAAACTATATTGCTAAACAAGCTTTGGATAGGGTTTGAAGTTTCAAATGCTTGTTTATTCATGTGGCAATATGGATCACACAAAATCTTTTAAACCCTTTGTTAAAGATAGAAAAATATAAGAGAAAAAAGAAGTAAAATATTTAGGATGAAAAAGGTCAGGCTTTAATTTTAAAACTCCAATTTGCATTCACTGTTTAAAGTCTATGTGAGAAAAACACTATTGTTTAACAGGCTTAGATACAGTAAGAAAGTATTGTGTTTTCTATTTCAGAAAGGAGAATTATTCAGTTCACTGAGATGGGCTGGAAATTCTACTGGAGCTATTGACAGAGTCCAGTCCTTCCCTGGAGAGGCAAGGCCATATGGGAGAAGGACAAGAGAGCTCAAGAGCTGCAGGGGAAGGGAACAGCCTCTCTCTCTGGTGTTGGCACTGAATAGCAAATTCATTACTAGAAAACTTCAAGACAGCACATTGTCTGTTGGTCACATGGAAACATGGAAATTGCAGCAATGCCCTGCTGTCTCTAATGCAGCTTTTTGGGTGTTTATTAACAGCATCACAGCAGCTTTAGTGCCACAAGCAGATTTTTCTCAAATTGAAGGGAAACCTGTGAAAAAGGAAAGAACTAGGGAGGGAAGGAAAAGTACAAACCAGGCTGTTGTGTTTCTGCTGCCTGCCTATCTTTCTGCAGTTTGGGTCAAATTAAGCATTCTAGTAGCTCAAGATTTGGGTCACCAGGGAGTCATAATAGCCCACCACTCATGACTTTACTCATTAGCAATGTTTACTAGATCGATTTTGCCCCCGTGACAAAGACCAAAAATTGTCAATTGTTGGGTCTTGGAGATTGTCCTCCACACACACCAACCCCCTCTCTCATGCAGTCTTTAAATATAATTGGTCCAAAGAACAGCAGGTGGGAATTGCAGCAGGAACTGTCTGGATGCTTGCATGATTAATGCATTCCAGAGGTGGGGGAGTGGTGATGGCTGTGTCTGATCTTGGTACACATGGGTCTGCAAAAGGGTACAGAATGCTCCTGGAGACTGGGCCAGCTGGGCAAACTGATCTCCTGAGGCTGCACGGCAGCTTCCAGGTGGATCCCACCCCTGCAGGTACATCCAGCTTGAAGATGGGAACACTCAGGTTTGGACACGTGAGTAACATGTGGAGATAAAATCCTGAAATAACTCCACAGGTGCTTTGCAGCTTTGCAAGTGTACTTTCTGCAAACCTGCACGTTTCCAGCTGAACCTGTCTATGTTCTAGCCCTTCAGACCTGCTTATATTATACACTGCATTGGCAATAGTTAGATCCTGTGTTAGCAATAAATCTCATCATAATCACCCACATAATCAGTGTCATACTTCTTTCACCTGTCTTGAGAGTCTTCTCTCAACTACTCTGCAAGAGTACTACTGAGTCCAGTCTCACTTCTTTTTATCTTTACTGGACATGCTTTCAGCGTAGTCCTTGGGGCTTTCCACTGGGTCTTGTTTTCTTGAAGAAGCTGTCATCTTGTGTTTAATTTTCACTGATCTTTGCAAATTGTTTTATGTAACAGTCTGAGCTGTACACTGGTCACCTTGAACTACTTAGAGCATAGGCCTTGGCACAACAGGATCTAATTTTTCTTGTTTGCAAGGACATTCCTTATCGTCTCTAAGGAATAAAAGTCTGTATAGTGGTCACTAAAGATATTAGAATGCTTTTTACAAGATTAAATGCATTAATACTGCTGTCCTGTCTAAACAATATGAAATTGTATCATTCAGGACTTTTTACTTGATACACATTCTCAAGGGGAACTAGTGTAAAACAACTCAGACATGTCTGACATGTCTGACAGGCTGTAGGGGAAAATGTGCTGTGGTTAAAAATTCTGGTGCCTTCTGTAGACAAAACCTACATCTTGCAGGTTTGGTGTAAGGTCTTAAAAGCTGATAGAAGACAGCTTTTGTGTCAGTGACAGGTATATGAAAAGTCATGGTGCATATTTAATAAAGATGACTTTGATTTCAACAGAACACTTTCCTAAGAGGTCTCTTTCCTAAAAGGTGGACATGAGCTGTAAGAGGTCTATCAACAAAAAAAAAAAAGCAGGGGTCTGCCTTTCTAAGGTTCCCAGCAACACAGATATTCAAATTGAGAGTACAGAGGACAGTGTTGTTCAAATGCACTGTGAAGAATTTCTCAGACAGAGATACTGGGTACCAAACCTATCCTAGATGAGAAATGGGATCATAAGAAGGAATTGGGGAGTTAGGGCAGTCCAGCCAAGTAGATTTGAAACAAAAGAGTATCATACTGGGGAGTGAGCAAAGAGCTAATCAGATTGGGAGATCAGGAACTGGGATCCACTGTGTCTTCCTGTAGGAGAAGATGAGGTCTGGAAAGAAGTGGGGAAAGAAGAAGGACAAGGATGGTGATAGGCTGGAGGAGACACAATGGGTTACCTTATACCTGAAATATACATCTATCCAATTATTTGCCACTCCATCCAACAAGCAAATCCTCAGTTCATGTTTCTCACCAGTGCCCATCAGCAGTCCTCTTCTGGGAGTGCTTTAATCAGAGGATGTCAACCTGTGACTGGTAGTACCACTCCATTAAATCAAGTAGCAGAAATCTGTGCTGATGCTACAGCTCATCTGCTGAGGAGAACGAGGAACCAGGATAAAATTCATCTCTTTCCAGCTTGTTTTCATTTTTCTTTTTTTTTTTTTTTTTCTGTTTAATAAAATAAATAATTTGTTAAAGAACATTACTGAGATTGCTAAGTAAAGCAATTGAAATAGGAAAGAGAAGAATCAAATTATGTTTATTCTGCTTAATTAATTTTTCCTAATGGGATATTAAGGATCAGACCTGCTTATTCCATTTTGGTCTGATAAGTAATTAGCCCAAACTCATTTAGAGCAGAGGATATGCTAATACAGCATAAATATTTCTTCCAGCATGTGTTTTTTCATGTATTTGCTATACAGGCTTATTTTGCTCTCTCTGTTAGTACAGTGGAAAAACAAGAATGCAACTATGCAGTCACCCTGATTTATCTGTTTTGGACATTGTGCCTGCTGCCCTCGCATTTAATCTCAGTTGTTTCCAGGCTATGCAGTCTGGTCACAGACTCTTTCCACCTCTGTGTGAGATCTAGAATATTTTGGAAGTGACCTATGGAACAATAATGCCATGGTAATTTCCTCAAATATATCCAAAATATGAAGGACCCTCTGCTCACTCAGAGGAGTAGCTTATTGCTGCCTAAGAAGAAAATGGAAACCTTGTCATATTTTTCAGAGGAAAATAGAGGCCCATATTTTTGTCTTGGCTTGCATTCCCTCTGTCTTTGAAAAAAGCCTCAATGTTCCAGCTTACATAAGCTATGGCTGAACCTGCCAGATCAGCCTAGAGAAACAAGGTCTCCTATCAAAACTTATTGTTTTCAGAGACAAAATTAATCCAGTGTTAATCCAAGAAAACTACTGAAATTGTTGAAGGGACTTAGCTGTTCCCAGTGCTTGCAGCTTCTCCACCCCACTGATACCCTGTACAAGGGCAGAGCTGCCACCTCTCTTTTCTCCACCCGAAGGAGAAATCATTTATTAGCAGATCACAACAAAAGGTGGATATTACCTGTTGTTCTCTGTGGCAGGGACTCTCAGTGAGGAGCTGGCTGTCATGGCCATAGGACCAGGGCACAGGAGGAGGCGAGGCAGGGCAGGGCAGGCAAGAATGCCACTTGCTTAATTCTGTCCCCAGTTAGTGCTGGGAGCTTATCTCCACCTCTTGTCACTGCCCGGCCTGTTAGGGAATTAACCCAACCTCATTTACATCAGAGAATATTCTAATACAGTCTAAGTATGTCTTTCAGTCTATAATTGAATGTTCTAATTATGTAACAAATTTAAATGTCACAATGTGGATTTGCTTCATCACAGCTGTGTTCTGGGACCCATGACCTTCATCTTGATTCTCCCACTGCATAA
Organism: Certhia americana; assembly: GCA_018697195.1. Lineage (NCBI taxonomy): Eukaryota > Metazoa > Chordata > Aves > Passeriformes > Certhiidae > Certhia > Certhia americana. Next base: position 57,174,161 of record CM031879.1, on the reverse strand, counting down.
AGGCAGGTTACTAGAGCACATGGTCCCACCTGAGGAACAACATGTATGAATACATGCAATGTGTCCTTATGTGAATGGTGAGGCCTGTGTGAGCTATGGTTCTTATCCTTGCTGCTGTCAGCCTGGCAAGCAGAAGGTGATCCAGGCAGTGGTATTTCAGCCAAGGTGTTGATCCCAGAAAATAAGCCTGTTCTTCCATGCGCCCCTATCCAGAGAAGTAAACACACATGAAACTTGTCTTCACTAGGTGCTTAAAAAGAAGGCACACATTTAAGAGTCCTTCATGAATAAAGCTCTTTACTTCAACCACTATGTACATATAAATACATATGGATCTTGATGGACAGACTCACAACATTTTACACACACACACACACACACACACACACACACACACACACACACACACACAC
>CM031879.1:57077882-57173738 GCA_018697195.1 Certhia americana | reverse complement strand
TGGAGAACAAGAGCAACCTCATTTTGGAAATGAGGTTAAGCCTCTGTGAAAGTAATGAAAAAATTCTCATTATGAAGACATGTAAGAAACACTGATGCTCCTTTATGGAGGCAGGTATTTAAAATAACAGCAGTCTGGACTCAAAACACAGACACAGGCTGCTGCTCAGGACATAAGGATATATATAGTGCAAGAAGGTGGAAAAAATTCACCAGCTACCATTGAGGAATCTGGGCTGTGTGTGGGCTTGATATTATGAGAAATGTAGAAGAAAGCTGAGAACAGATTGTAGAGATTTACTTTTCTAAAGAAGCATAGATTTAGTGCTTTTGTGTTAATACTTGGCTCAGAAAATGACTGGGAACTGTAGCAGAAACAATATATCCTGAATGTATTCAATATGCCCCCTTATTTCAATGAGGAACCCCCTCAAAAAGCACACTCAGATCTAAGTTCAAGCTTAATAAACAAAACCAACTTGGTAGATAATGCAAATAAAAAAAGGAACTACTTATTTTATAGCTATTACTAACCTTGCAGATCAACACCAGATTGCACACCAAATATTTATGGTTAAACAACAGAACTGTCTCTAATACAACACGGTTTCATTAAAGAGCTTTCATTCAGTCTAGGTAATGAAAATAAACCATCATTGCTGATGACACCAGTAGACTCTAGATACCTTTGAAGATGCATGAAAGTCAAAGCCCCTTTAATCAGGGATCAAGTCATTTCCACTGGCATGACTACATGAGTCCCACACCTTCCAACTCTTCTTGACATGGACTTTCCTCCATCCACCATGGCTGCAGCAATTACACAGTGATGCCTTGGCAAGTGGTTTTCCCTGGCTCCTTGGAGTACTTGGTACAGTGCTTTCACCTGGACAGTAGCTACTCTTTGCATTTCTGGAGCATTATTTTCCTGCCCTTTGGTAAGGTTCACAACTCTTACCTCCAGTGGCAAGTTAGCTAATGCAAGTTCTGCTTTGCAGAGCAAAAAAAGCACTTCTGGAGAATATATTGGATGCTCTTTGCAGCCCTTATGTTATTCTTGCTGTGTAGCATCTTCCATTTCTTACCATCATTCCTTGTTGTTTCTGGCACACACAGCTGGGATTGATCACCATCATTCCTGTCAGGTGGGTCTTCACACACAGAGTGGATCATCCCTGGGGGAATTCTTGGGGCTTGCCATTTAGAGAATGCACGACAATTAACACCCATGCTCCCTGCTAACTGTGGTGGAAGGAGAGGTGGTGGGCAGCTCAACTCTATGCTGAGACAGAGACCAACATCCAGACGTTTTCATAGGCACTTTCTTTTTCTCAAGGCATCTAGTTTTTCTAGCATCTTTGATGTCTCTGTTTTCCAGGATCTATTTTAGCATTGTCATTACATGTAAATAATAATTCTAAAAAAATCTTTTTTTTTGGTCTGGAACTGAATATCTTGAATTTCCATATGCTGAAGTGAGTATGAGTGGTGGAAGACTCTCTTATTTTTACTGTCAGTTCTTTCTAAATTATTGAGAATTTAGATACAGGACAGGCAAGCTCTGCTTTCCAAGAATTTATGTTTTCTAGCATGACTTTGATGCTTGGTATTAAGCTTTCAGGGATGTATGCTCTGATAACTGATTTTGAATCCTGTCTGGCTTACTTTTTTTGCTAGGTTATGTATCTTCACAGGTTTTTTCAGGTCTATGGCTCAGTAACGCAGTGCTACTAGCACAATTTATGCTTCCAAGATAAGTGCAATCCACCCCACGGAATGCTGCTGCTCGCACTGCCTACACAGTAGCTATGTATGATAATGCTAAACAGCCCCAGAAAGCAAGTGGAGCCTTGTTTCACACCAGTGTTCAAAGTGAGCCAGCCTCTTACTTCCATGGACTCCCAGATGCAGCCAGATACCCCTCTCTGCAAGGTGGTGATGATGGAGTAAGAGCTGAGTGCTGAAGTTCCACAAAGCATTCCTGAGGCCCATGTCAAGCAACCTGAAAAAACAATCAATAAAGATGGTGATGAGCAAAGTATGTCATTGCATGTGTTCTTTGAGGATGCTCATTTGCATGAATATCTGGTTTTCTGGGCCTGAGTCCAGAGGCTGCTCTCCTCCAATTCTTTGTCATCTTGCATGGTATTCCACTGTAAATGACCTCCCCTATAGCACAGGGCAGAGAGAGACATTTCCCTAGTCTCACACTTTAATATTTTAACAACTCCATATTTCCTCTTGTAAGAATTTGGCATTTTTTCCTAGGCTTTTTTCAACAACTTTTTGAATTTTACTTCTGCAGTGACGTCATGGTCTATAAGCAGTGACATCATGGTCTATTAGCATTTCTACTACATCCAAAATTTCATTGTGTTTTTGCTGCTACCTACTGGACTAAAACTTGCTTTATTTAATGTCATCACCACACCAACAGCAATCTCTTTTTAAAGAGATTCACATCATCTCATGTTACAGAATCTCATGTCAAAGTAGGGCTAAATTTCTGCTGACTTCTTTAAAATGCTTTGCTGATCCATATTATCTCTGTTATACATATTTTCCTATCTTTGCTTTTCATCAGCCCATTTCCTGTTTAAACTACTCACACAGGATTTTTGTAACTTGGTAAACAAGATCTGTGGTTTCCTACAGGGCAGGAGTTTCAATTTCAACTGTTAGGTATTTGATACATCACTGTTCATCTTTCCTTTGCATCTTTACAAAGGACATTATTTGTCACTGATTTGTTTACTCTCACATTCCTTCCTGTAATTCCATACTTTTCATTCTCTCAGCAATGTGGAAGAGCAGACAGCTGCAGAAGCTGAGCTGGGTAGTGCCACAGACCTGCTGGCCCTGGTACAGTGGAAGCCATGGGAGAGATAAACTCAAGGCAAGAACAAAAGTGGAGACACCACATCTGGTCACTCTGACCACTCTGATGAGAGAAGATGTAACAAGGACATTGCCGGGGCAAGAGAATGTAACAGGGACTTGATAACTGAAAAGACTGTGTTGCTAAGGGAACAGAGGCAAAGGGGTCCGAGTGGAAAATTTTGTACAGCCTTCAGAGAACTATAAATACTGGTGATTAATGTGATAAACTGGCTTTGCTTGCATAGCATGGCCCGAGTCCTTCAACCACCGCACAGCACCATAGAATTTTTATTTCTGAGGTTTTATTTTCTTTATGATGCACCCTTTTTGAGCTTATCCCATTTGTCCTGCCCATCCTTCCCAGAATTTTCTGCTTGGCATTACAAAGACCATCACTGATACCACCAGTTACACAGAACACCTGACCCTGCAGGGTGTGCGTGTCAGTATCTATTTCTGAGTCTCTTTGCCATATGGCAAGACCCACATGTTTAAGCCAGCAAGGTGCTTAAAAATGCATCAAACAAGCACAGATCAGTCTGTCTCCCACCATATTGGTAAATCTTTCACACTCATACTATTTTAACACAAGGCCTAGGTAGGCCATGTGACCCCAAGTCTGCTTGACTAAAAAACTGCTGCTAACCTATAAGTGACAATACAAGCACTTAAGCCAAGCAAGATATATATAAAGAAAGCTTAAACAAAAACAGAAGTGAAATTGTTGAGTTGGCAGCAGTCACTTATGGACTCATGGAAAAATTAACGACTGAAGTAACTCTAAAACTCTGAGAAAAAAAAATCAAAATAGAATATAACAACTCAGCAAAACTGAGGATCATCCTATTGCAAGGAGCAATGGAGTCTGGCACTTCCCCATATGATTACCATCTGCCTGACCAGCAGAAATCCAGTGATTACGTGCATCAGAGGTGGTGAGGGTATTAATGCTTAGGCTAACAGCACATTACTAGCAGCCATTTATTGTGTATACAATCCAACAAATAGCATCATTGCTTCTTACTCATAAATTGCGTTTGTGATCCTGCTTTTGAGCCTCTATGCAGAGGAAAAGACACCCATACAAAAGCAAACAAAAATGCTGAGAGGGTTATAGTTATACTAATCTATTGTTCTTGATTGCTATACATCATTGTTACTAAAGTGGTCCATGAAAAGAAATAGGCTGAGCTTTGGTATTTCTTAATTCCTGCTACAAAGGCCATGTTGGAAATGCATTCTTGTGTTCTTCTCCACATTTCCCTGTCATAGCCAACATTGTGCAACCTCTGTTTTGGCATGTGAGGTGTCATGCGTTGCTCACATCACCTGTTTGGTTGGCACACTTCCTTCTTCTCCATCCTAGTTGCCAGATGACAGTCTGCCTTCCTGGGGTGACTCAGCCTGCAAGCTGGCTGGCTCACCTGTCACTGCCCCTGTCATCTGCACGTGGATATGTGTCAGGGCAGGATGTGGGTGGAGATGGAAGCACAGCCCAATTACAGAATGAAGAATGCAGGTGGGAACACATGAAATTAATATTGGTAAAATGCAAACTCTGGCTTTCTTCCTAAAATCTTAAACTCTATCTACCTCTTAAGATGACTTCCAGCACAGCAAAGAATTGGGCTGCTCTTGCAATCTAGGAATTTGGTGTTCACAGACACATAATAGATTCAGGCAATACTCTGTGTCATCCATTAGCTGAAGAAGCTAGCCACCAAAGCTGGAAAAAAGAAAAAAATAGCTAGGAACAAGTGTAAATAAAAGTTATTTTTTGAAGTTGAAATAAGCTATTTTTTTAGTTCAGCTCAACAAGATTTAAAAAAAAAATATATATATATTAAACAGTGGTGGGAGTGTCAAGGTTGGGAAGAAAATGCTGAAGATGAAGGGATTAGAAAAACTGACAATTAGGCTTATAGAAGCCCCATGTAATCCTACAGACTCGTGGAGGAGACAATTATCTTGACTTTTGGGAAGGAAGGAAGGGTGAGTCTGCTGTCCTGTTTGTTTTTGCAGTGTGAGCAGCCCTCAGTTACTGGCCAACACCTGATGATCTGCCCAGCAACATGACCCCAGCAGCCTGCCAGCACTTGGTGATTGAGTCCAGCAGCAGCACTCAAAACTTTCTTTCTCCATTGGTGAATGGATCAGCAAAGATGTGTGACCTCACCAGGTTTAACACAATCAACAAAATACTTCTGGTGCCCACGCAGTTGTTTATCAAGCCATGCAAACATCCAGTGCTGCTGTCACCTCAAAGCAGCAGAGTTAATTTTAACACACCCTGATGTTTCCTGGAAGTCAAGGGAAATCAAGTTCCAATGGAAATTTGGGCATAAGTGCAAATGTCTGCCAAACCATGGCCTGCATACATGATGCCTTGTTTCTATTTTCTGGTTTACAAATCTTTAAAAAATCCTTCAGTTTATAAACTACCCAAACTCTCTTGCATCATAAATAGGACCTTTGTTTCCTCAGATGTAATAGAATATATGGCAAAGAAAATGCACGACTTGTGAATAGATGACTACATATAGCTTTCAGGATTAAAAAATATGACTTTTCCATGCTCACAATTAATCTTCAATTATATTTCCCATATTCAATTTCTATCATTAATTGTTGCTGCAAACGAGCAGCTTCCTAGAGAAGAATGAGACCCAAATTACCCAAATAGGAGCTGAAGGAATGGGGATTGCAGCTCACCTTCTCCAGCCTGAGAGCTATATGGACACCAAGCAGCTCATACTGATCCACTGACCACAAAGCTGACAAGTCCAGACAACCTGCCCTTTTTCCTACAAAACTGGCTGGAGCTGGAGAAGGACCTGGAAACACTAGGAGGATGATGTAGACACGAGTCATGAACCCAAGGAAACCAATTCCCATGGTTCCAATACTCCACTCCAAATATATCTGTTAACTACCTGTGGTGTCACCTGATGGGAGCATATCAAACCAATATTTAAGAAAAATATTATTCAGTCACTCACCAAGCTAGTGAATCCTATTGACATCATATGTGGGGATTTCGAACAAATTTTGAAGGAAGTAATTATTGACAGGTGGATAAATGGGAGAAGAGATTAAAATGCATTGTTGACTTGAAAAGAATAGATCATGCTACAAATCATTTTCTTCAATAAAAATGGAGACAAACATGCTTTCAGGATACTGTAAAAAAAACCCCAAAGACATTTGGTCTAAATCAAGCCCAAATGAAAGCGTTAAATGATGCTTGCATAGTTATGTCACATTTGACATGGCGTGCATTCAATACACACTATGGTGATAGGTAACATCATTTAGAAATGCATAACATAGATAATCAGCAAAAAATAGATCAGTAAGTAGGGCTGACCATTATCCTTCTTCCTGCTTACACTCTGAAGTCTTTCAAACACATTGTTTGAGTATGATAAGCTTTATAGTTACATTTCTTAGCTAAATTGTGATTGAAGCGTGTGATATATAGAAAGGCACTCCATAAGACTGTGAAAAATAAGTTGAGGACTGTGGAGAGAGAACACCTGAGAAGTTAGATACAGCCCCAGGAAATGGGTGAAGGATATGAAAAAGAAGATGATTGTTTTCCTTGTAAAGGAACTGGAAAGGGAATTCAAACACAAGGCAAATAGGATGATGCAGGCCTGAGAGGATCCTCTGCAGCAAGGATATCACATCTGGCTCAAGTGCTCCAGTATGTTATCACCCTAGTTACTAGCATGGGAGCTCAAAGGGAGTTGTCACTAAACCAAACCAAACCTACATTCAGCTGCTGTCTTCTGTGTAAGGGGCAGGGGGTGTTACATCCTTTGGTAAGAACATGACTTGTGGTTTGCACAGCATACCCCAAATTCAGACAGATGAAGTAAAAGCTGACAACAAAGCCCTTTCAGCCCTAAGAGATTCAGTGTCAGAACATAAATTTGCCTATTTTTCTGGACAGCTGTCCCCAGACTTCCTCCTCATATATCCTTTATGAGACCCTGAAAATGCCAGAACTGCGACACAGATTCAAGGCATTGTATTTCTTCTTCTGAACAATGCTCTCCCATCTGGTTTCCTGATTTTGTAGGTGATAACTTAATGACTGCCACTGGTACTTCCTGGGATTACATGGCTGGGTTTTTCCACAATGCTTCTATCAATTTATGCCCTTCTTCTGAGAAAAAACTTCTAGATTTAGGTTAAACCATTGTGATACAAATGAACAGTTACCCCCAGCATGGCTCTGTGGATTGAATAGGCTGAATTGAGATGTGTTTTCTTCATAAAAGTGAATCACTGCAGAAAGAGAAGCCCACTGATTTTCTTTAGGAAGAATTAATTAGACAGAAAAGAGATACTGAAAGAGATACTGAAAGAGCCTGAGCTAAATGGGTGAAAAATAGGAAAAAAAGACACAGCGGTGGCTGAAAAGTGAGGTAGCTAAAAGAACAGAAAGTAACAATGAGTTAACCAAGGGGAGAAAGTATATTGTGCATTATTTCCTACAACATCATTGACAAAGTATGTCAATATCAGCAGATTCCTTGCTGGATCTGTGGCAACCCTGCAGCTCCATCCTTCCAGCCCATGGTGAGGGAGCTACAGCCAGCTTTGTTTCACTTGCCAGGCGAGGAGCAGCATTGTGGGGCCCTTGTTAAAGTCCTAGAGTGGTTTAAGCAGCTTAAACTGCTTTATAAGCTTACAGTATCTAAGTCTTCAAAGCTGCTTAAAGCTATTTAAGCTGCTTAAGACACTTTAGTCTTTTGGCTTGTGCAGTGGGGCTGTACCAACACCCTGGCCTGCAAAGCAGAGAGTCCACCTTCATATTGACAGATTCCAGCAATGCAATTGCCCCGCCAGGGCTGCCCTGAGCAAACTCAGTTCAGCTGAGTTCTCTTCTCTTGTGTCATAGAATCATAGAAGAGCTTGGTTTGGAAGAGACCTTTAAAGGTCATCTACCCCAAACCCCACTGTTGAATTGTTCCTGCCTGTGCTTTGGGATTAAGGCTGCCCTTGACACCTGACGTGTTTGTCCCAGGGTCTTTGAAATTGTGCAAGTTTTTTACTGCTGTTGATCCAAGGGTGGGGTGTCTAATGACATACCTGATGCAAGCCAGATGTATTATGTCAGTATTTAACCATTTGCACAGCAAAATCCACAAGCTCCAGTGGTTTCCTTGTAAGAGAGGAACTACTTGCAGTACTAAATCCTTATTATATATGGTATAAATGTCATGTATAGTTTTAAATGAACAAAAGAACCAGTGAATGTTCACTGAAGTATAGCCTATGAACACGAAAACTAACTATTTATAAATTTCTGGAAAGTCATAACCTTGATCTATCTTTGAGGATCATCTTTTGCTAGATTAAAATAACAATGGTGACTGAAAACACTTCCAGTTTATAGTCATATTCTGGTCAACACTGATGAGCACAAATTTCTCTAGAAAAATTTTTTGAACCAGCGGTTTTCATATTAAATTTTGACTAGAACTTGTCAGAAGTTTTATATGGGAAGTTTTGAATTTCTAACCAAGAGCGTATTTTCTGAAAAAACTTAGTTTTAAATAGTAAAAATAGTGAAATAGAAAGATAAACAGGTTTTCTCATGTTTCCTTTGTATGATTTTGAAGAGATTTATTTTGAGCTAACACAAAAATATCATATTGCAGAATGCTATTTAACTTGCATAGTAATTCTGGTTGGCATTTTCTTGTGTATATGAGGGCTCTGTGCTCCCCTAGCTAAGATATATATATATATGGGGGGGGGGGGTGGTACACCATGAATGCTACATTTTGGGTTTTGAATGTTGAATGCTCAGTTGTAATTCAAACCCTCAAAACTTTCCAACCTTTTCAAAACAATTACCTTTTTTCTCATTTCCATTCTTCTAATTTATCAAAATAGAAAAACATCCTAAAACTTTGAATAAAGAGAATTGCTAAAACAGAATTTCTCACAGGTTGAGAAGTCTTCACTTGTTAGTTTTACTGATGTCTATATCTGTGCTGCTGTTCTGCAAACCCACTGGCATGAAAAGATTTTGTCCTTTTCCATTTGCAAAGATTATTTGATCTGTGTTTATTCTGGATATGTTTGTTTAATTCCTCATTTGAGCACTACCATAAATGATTACGTCATTACTGCCCTGGGAAAAGAACCAGTTTAATAATTAACTTGTGGTTGCAAAGCTCTTCAACAGCTCAGAAAAATACAGTAGCTTGCACATAGCAGTATAGATTTGGATGGAATCTCAAGGGGCTATGTAGTTTGTTATCCTCAATATTTTTAATCAAAGCTGTACCAAGCCTTCCTGAGGTAAAATAAAAACAAACCAAGAATCCCACAACACAAAAATCAAAGGAAAGAAATTAAAGAAAACCCCAAAGAACAACCTGTGCAATATTTCCATAACAGCAATTGAATATGGAATATTCAAATGCTTTCTTAGTGAAAATATATTATGGATTACCTTGTAATAATTTGTATGTTCTGTCACAGTTCCAGTGATCTCAGCCACCTGCTACAAAACATGCACCTGGGCCATCTCCTAGCTTCAAAGCAAGTCCACAACTGTCTCAATATGTGCAGATGGCAATCCCTCTGATTTGTATCTAAAATCAATAATGGCAAGTATAATACAACCTTCTTGGCTAATATATTCCAGCAGTAATCTTTTCTTCTAGTTTGAATGTGTTACTGTCATACTTATTGTAGTATAGCTGAAAAAGGTTTCCTTGACATTCTGTGTGTCATTAGTGGGCATGAAAAAACATAAAATTACTCTTTGTAATAGCCTGTTATGTAGTTAAAGTCTGTTGAATGCCATATAATTTTTTTTTTTTTTTTTTTAAGATTAAAACAAAACTAGAACTTGCAACCTTGCTTTATGGACGCAGTTTTCCAATCTTCACCCTTGTTGATCTCTGGATTCCAGCTGATCTACATATTTCTGAAATTATGGTGCCTCAGAGTAAAATGGTATTTTAGTTGAGACCTCACCAGTGTCAAAAAGAGCATGCTAATTATCTCATCTCATATACACTGTCTTGAGCAGACAATTCAAGAAAATCTAGAATTACATTTATCTCTTTTCCTCAACAGCATCACACTGTTGGCTCATCATGGCCCTCATTAATCTCTAGATCTTTATCTGCAGTGGCATTTTGTGGTTATGCTTTCGATTTCTTCCTCCCAAATGTAGCCCTCTGCGAATGCCTTTGTTCAAATTTTTCATGTTGTATTTTACAATCTATCAGGATCTTTTTGAATTCTAATACTGTCCTTGAGCATATTCTGCAAATCTTTACATATAGTCACCTACCAAGCTTACAGGTATATAATTATTTCTGTCATCTAAATCTTCATTGAAACATTGGCAGTACCATATCCATTAGGAGCTGTGCAACACATCTCCATGTGCAGCTACCAACCACCATGTATCAGGTTTACTTTTGACAGTGGATTGAATTAGGAGTGATTTCAAATGGAACAGCTTTCCCCTGGAACAGCAGGATGATGTCAGAAGCCTTACTCAGGTCAAGATAGATCTTGGGTCTTACATACGGTTATTTGAACTGTTTTTCCTTATCTTTCAGACCAGTTGCCTTATTCAAGAAAAAAATTAGATTAGTTTGACAAATTCATGTTGGATGTGTCTTATCGCCTTCTTCTCATGGTGTGTATGAATTTACTTCTCAATAATTTGTCTCATTATCTTTCTCAGTATTGACGTTAGGCAGAGTACTCCGTAATTCCCTGGGTTCTTCCTTTCCCATTTTTAAAAGCAGGAATGGTTATAACCCTGCAAACAGCCAACAACTTAATAGTGTGGAAATGTAAGCCTGCTGTGAATGCCAAATTTAAGAAACAAAAACCCTACTAAATTTTTCTTTTCCTTTTTTAAAAGCCAGCCATGATGGGAAGAACTAAGGAAGAGCAAGGCTTTAAACTGAGCACGTGTTTGGTTTAAAATATTTAGCAACATCTATATTGTAATGTCAGATTTCTGTTAATAACCAAAAATTGTAAGGATGATGCTGACTGTTTTTCCTTCTTAGGCTACATAGTTGCTGTGGGCCCTGGTGACTTATCCACTCCTTCAGGAACTTTCAGAGATAAGTCAAGAGCACAGTAGATATTAAGTGAATTTCAGCGAGCACTAGAGACTTGTGTACATCTGACTTATTCAAACATCCTTTTATTTGTTTTTTTCCCTACTCTGGTATATACAATTCTGTCCAAAAAAAATCGTTATTAAGTACCTATCATTAACGTTTATGTGCATGTGAAGGAAGTAGCAAAACTAATAAAACATTTCCCTCAACTCTGGGTATCTGTTATTTGTGCCTCTGCTCTTCTCTTCCTCTAACTTCTCACTATTTATAGAATCTCTCTTTCTCCCATTTTATGCTTCAGGAAAGTTGTAACTCATTTTGTGATTGATTCTTTCTAGTTTTATCCCTAGATGTTTATGCCACTGCTTTATTACCCATCTCACTTATATGCTTTGAGATTGACAATAACAGATCACCACTTTGTCACCAAGCAGCATCATCCTTATAAAACACACTTGAGTATTTACGTTTCTTCTGTGTACAAGTTTTAGGATCAATTACATAGCCAGCCAGGAGGAGAGAGAAAATGGTAAACACAAAACCAAGAAAAGTAGAGCCAATGTTTCTAGGTCTTATCATTCATCCCACACACATTCACAGCCGTTTTCTGGGCTGTACATCAAAGCACAGGTATTTATGGCTGGACTTATCCTTCGGTATGTGCTTTCCCATGGGAGAAGAGCGGTTAATCAAGGTCAGGATTGCCCTTGATTTCACTCTTTGTAAGATTCCCTTTTTGATATTCAAGTCACTGGAGCACTCCTGATGCAGATATGCTGGCCTCTTACTACTAATCTGTCTTACAAGTCAAGATGGTTTGCTGGTGCACCTACAGCATGGTTTCACTTACTCACAGGTTTATTTTCCTTATAATTTCTTCACATGGGACACTTCCTAACAGCATCCTGAATTGCTGTGATGAACAGTGATCAGGTTTTTTATTAGTTTCATTTAAAACTAAAACCAAACCAGTGTGTTTCACCTGACAGTTTCCACATGAGAAAAATAATAGGTTTAAAATAGATAATATGTGGCTCTAAGCAACTTAATTATATCCCATTTTTAAAAATTGCTTTGCCAATGAAAAAAGGCATGTCAGGGTTTCAGCATGATGATTTATGATTCTGTCATAATGACAGATGTTCTTCATGCATCTCTAACATTGTAATCTGGAATCAATGTGCTTTTTTTTTCATGTTTGCTGGTAAAAAGAAATGCACTTTATAAATACATCATTATTTGTATTCAAGGTCTTGATCTGCATTAGCTTAGGAAACTGGTTTGGTTTTGAAACATGTTCTATAGTAAAGCCACTGTAATAGTGATAGTGTACCGCAAAAACAGCACTGCATTTTGTGTCCTCTCACTGGACACTTTCCAGGCTGATATGCTCAAATCTAGGGAGGATCTGGCATGCTGCTGTGCCCTCTGAGCCTTGGCAGACTTCAGCCAAGGTATCCAGCTTTCCAGTTCACCCTGCAGACTGAGATTCCTGATTTTAAGTACCCCTTGTCTGCATTCAGGTTCTTTTCCCCATATCCTTGGCTGCTGAGAGGCAGAATTTGAACCTAGTGGAAAAGAGAATCAGTGAGGCATGAATAGAGAAAGGCATTAACTCGCAGAGGAAGAGAAGTGACAAACTGTACCAAAAAGGAGTTTCTTTCTGCCACTCCCCACCACATTATTGAACACTGCCATTCAATACTCCTCGGTCTCTAGCCCTTTGTTAGGTAGAATTGTTCTTGGATCCCATGTTTCTGCTTAGAGGACTGATGAGGGAAGCTGAAGGGCCATGACTTCAGTTCAATAAAGTAGTGGACTGACAGAGACACAGGAATGTCTGAACACATATTTTTAAGTTTTGATGTTGCAGTGAAATTACAGTAAAGTTCTCTACCAGTCCGTCTCAGGGATTGCACTTCTTTACAGTGTGGCTGCACTGGTGACAGCTTGTGGGATAAACATAACTGAGGTTCAGAGCTTCTGCAAACCATATCTCATCTTGCTGCAACAGCTACTATGGGTTTCTAGCTATGAGGGTATTTCTCTGCAGGCCAGATCTTTGCTACCATTGCGTTTATTGGTTAGTCTTGCTCAGCACTGGGTTCTCAGGAAAAGGTGCAGAGAACTGTCTTCCACAAAATGAAGAAGTTACAGGAAAACCCCTTTTGCTAGACATGACTTTATAGCCTATCTTCACTAGGAAAAAAATACGTGATCAGCTATATATTCATCCTTAAAAACAGAGTGAAGTACGGCATCAAAGAATATTCGTTAACAGCGAACTCTCTTGTCAAGGTGCCATTTTTATGAGCTTTTTGATAAGATAGGCAAGGGAAGGAATCAAATACAGAGAATGGTTCTGCACTGAGAAGAAAAAGGTGTTAATTCATCTTTCAGATCCCTACTTTTCACGAATGAGGTAACAAACAGGTGCAATCATCAACAGGAAAGCCAAACCCTGCATTTAAGACTGCCTTCATGATTATTACCAACAGATGATGACATTGCTACATTCTGAGGTTTCCTGAAAGCTGCATCACATATTAAACTAACCCAAGACTGCCCTGCTAGTTTTACTACATGAGTAGTAGTAGGATACATGATAAGTAAAAGGAGATCTACTCTTGAAGATGTCTGAAGCCTTCACGAAGGTGAAATCTCATTAACAGAGAGCGTAGCTTGGATAGGGTCCCAAGAGAAACAAAATGAACTGTGTGTGCTAAGAGATGCTGAGATTCAGGCTAGTCTGGGAGCTAGAGAGGCACAAGAGTGGATCTACACGGCTGCTGAAAACCCCTGACCCTCATCTCAATTGGCTGCCCAGCTCCCAGATCACAGCTGGTGCACAGGACCTAGGTACAGAGCAAGGGCAGGAAGTCTTGTTTCCAGCCGTAACTGCTCATCTGGCCATGGTTTGACATAGCCAACCACGAGCTAAACTTAGCAATACTAGTACATGAAAGAAAATTACTCACATGAAAGCTAAAAAGGGGCTTATTTTCAAGATAGTAACTACCAATGTCAGTTCTGCAGAGCTTCTGACACTGCAAAGTTGAGGGCTCAGACTATTCTTTAGGGTTTAGGAAATCAACAAAAGTTAACCTTTAGAAAAGAGACATGCAAATAATTCACCATTATGGTGCAAATACAGAAATTAAATTTCACGGATGGTTACTATTTCCTTCCTTCCTTCCTCAGGGCTGCAGATCTCTCAATTCATTTGGTCTTTAGAAAAAAAAGAAGCATTGCTAAAAGATTTATGCTTACAAAATCAATACATTTGCCAGCTACTACACAAACTTATTTGAGGTTGAAATATTTACAACATGGCAGAAAAGCAAAGTATGAATGCAGTTCTTTGTATTATTGCAAAGCTGTCCTATTAACAAAATGTTCTTAGTTTTCTCCATTTTGCAGAAAGCCAGAAACAATAAGCACTAATCATATTATTTCTTTTTAATCATATACCTTTCAATAAAACCCTCAAGGAAAAAAAAATCTTGATCATGGTCATGAAGAGCCATATTCATGCACTTATAAGGCACAGTCATTCTCTTTACTTTAGTAATTTACTTCATAGCAACAGGGTAGTTTTGAAGGAAATACCCATACTGTACCCATTTGTCACATATTAACTGGTTTCTCAAAGCGATGTTGATGTACACAAAGCAGATTCCTGTTGCATAAAACCACAATTCCACAGCATTCCAACATTCAATAATGGAGTAATTGGCCCTAAATCCTCATGTGGACTGTCCATGACAAGAATCTCCAGTATGTAGTTAAGTGACAGGCATTTGCCAAAGCTGTCAGACACTGAAGAGTGGCCTCGAAGTCTGAAGGAGGCTGCACAGTCAGGTACTGCATACATATATTTCTGTATGACAAAATCACTACAATGAGTTCTATTTGCTGCCAACTGCCCCTCCTCAATCAATTTAGCAGTGCCTAATCATCCTGCTTTATTCTCAGTTATGCAAATTTTAGAACTGAAACCTTTCCTTTGTCATTTTTCCTGCCTTTTGCTGCTGAACCCATCTTTTCTATATTATCTTTTCCCCACACTTGAATCTCCTCTACCACACTGGAAGCACTCTCTTACACCTGCCAAAACACTCAGGTAATTGCAGTCTGCAGCCCCAAAGAAATTACATTTCCAACAAACATGTGTCGTGATAGAAAAAAGAGTTTTTCACACATTGGGCACACTAACCCAGCAGCACTCAGAGGTTGAGCAAAGATTGAAGTATGTAATTGTAGCTGCAGTAGGCTGGAGTAGAAGAATAAGATAAGAATTTTATCAAGGCTTGTCTCTCAGAAGTCTTGGAGATCAAAGCCTTGAAGAACTTCTCAGATGTCACCCACAGCACTACTGAGGACAAAATCTCCATACCCTCTTGACCCGTGGTATACCTGTTCACCTCAAAGGAATTAGTGACCAAGGAGTAATGGTCAGAGGCTGCAAGACTAAAGGATGGCACTCATTTACTCAGACATGGCTCTGAGTTCTGAAATCTCATGTGAGGATGATGAAAGTATGGCACCAACTTACAGAAGAGGGCTCTTCAGCATGCTCAAGTCCTGCCCCCACCTCTGGTTATCCTGTCTGTCACAGTCAGCATAGTCTCAACTGTTAAATTTATTTCAAGATTTGTATCCTATATTCAGAAAGCACTGCAACATTTGAGTCTCAACAATGTATTATGGAAGGACAGTGGCATTTTTATGCCCTTCCAGATCAACATGACTGAACCTCTCCAACATGATCTTCACGAAGCATTGCAAACACTCCTAGAAGAACACTGTCACTACAATACTTGGTCAGACCCATGACTGGTCTGGTCCAATAGTTAGTCTCAGAGCAAAGTAATGCCAAATATCCATGAGTAAGTCTCATGACTCAGCTGTTACTTCAATAATTGGGGATGGCTGAATATACACTATTGGAATTTGTCACAGTGATGACAATCTAGCGTTTCTCCAGGAAATTACTAGCTCTGACACAACTAAAAAAGTTAACCATGTGCGCATTCCTTTTTAATTACATGTTTAAGCTGCCAACAATCTATTGAAACAACAAAAACTGAGAAAATAGCTTAAATTTTTAAAAAATCTTTTGAACTCTCAGGATGCTAATCTAAGAAGATTACTCACCATCTTCTTTAGTCATTTCTGTGTTTGCTTGTTTTCTGGAGAAGTGTATGTAAACACTCACTAGAAATGCTACAGCCTACTTCAGTCCTGCTCTAAGAGAATCCTCCAGCGAGACTTTGCTACAAATGCAAAAGATTCAGACAGAAATGGTGTAACTGTGAGGTAATGTTCAGATTCTTTTCCAGCACTCAGGATTGGTGAGGAATCATGTGCCTTTTATTTCTAATTAACCCTAAATATGAAGTATAGGAAAAAAAGTTGTTGCAATTTTTGAAATATTAAATGGACCTCATGTCTTTTTCCCACTTTCATAATTTTTTGATTGTGAAGAATGGCTCATTGCATACTAGCAGAAATGCAAACACTTTGTCGTGAGATAATTAGTTTAATTTTCCAGACTGGCTTCCTTTTGAGGTCTCTTCATTATCCCATCAGCCACAACCAGCCTCTGCACATCTTGTGCCCCTCATCAAAATGCGTTTTCCCCAGCCTACAGCCCAGCACCTATGGCTCATTCTCTTGGGATATTATGCATCTCCTCAGCAGCCTCTTCTGTATGCACTGTCCATATCTACACCAAGCCACTCCCTCTCTACCCTTTTCTTTCTCATCCTTTGTTGAAGCCTGAATTTATTTTCAAAGACTCCTCTACTCAGCCTTTTATGTGCGGTGGTTTAAATCCTTTCATTCCCCTGAGCATTCCCAGCTCTCCATTCTTTCCCAGAGAGGGAGGTGGGTCTTCCTTGAAGTCATTATTCAGGGAAAGAAAGCTAGGCCCCGTTATTTGATTGATTTCACAAGTCATTTAAATGAATGGTATGTAGGCACAACTAGCAAAGGCTTGTTAAAATGGTTAATTTGATCATTTCTTTTCAGTGATAGTGGGAGAACAAAAAAATCACAAAATGAGTAGCTGAGCAAAATGGCAAGAATTACGTTTTGTCCTTTGAAATAATATTAAATGACAACATAAATCCTGTAGAAATACTTATGGGATATTACTATATCTAGCAAGAGTTCATTATGTCTTACATTATTAGAATGAAAGGCAAATAAATGAGTGAATATATTATGATGTAAAAGCTGCACCAATTTTTATTTAAGCAATCGCATTACTAGCAGTGCAGTGTGCCAGAAAAATGACTGGTTCAGTGACAAAAATCCTTCTCTATTACAAAGCCCCTTTCAAGATAATTAGCAACAGGACAGAAAATAAGATATAAAATATCTTTAAATGTAGGAAAAATGGGAAATTATTCTGGTGATCTGGATTTGCCTTAAGCACTTGCTTGTATGACAAAATCATTACTGTGGTTTGTCTAACTTACTGGTTTTCACACAGAAAAGGTTGAACACTTAAGTAGAGTAATAAGACAGGAAAGACAGTGACAGCTCTTGAAACAAACTCTTGCCATGAACTGCCTCACTTATGTACTGTTTCAGTCAATACCAGAAATTTTTTAATTATTGAAAGGGAAAAAAAAAAAAAAGGGGGTGGGGTGTTCATTAAAAATAAAACTGTACCATCAACTTAATAAAAACATAAACAACTTCCTGATTATAGCAGAAAGGCCTTGGGAAAAAGGCTTCAAGTGATCAGGCAAAGTTTCTGTGAGTCAAAGGGTTAAAAGATTTAGGAATTAGGACCATAGCCAGCAAAGATGTAAGCAACACATCAGATAGCAGGGCCTAGTGTAATAATAAGGGGATCAAAGAAGAAACTAAGGGTTTAATCATAAGTATATAGGTATAGACCAAGACAATCTATCATGTATCTGACACTTAGCATTGTAAGAAATCAGAAAACCAAGACTCTCAATACTTGAAGCCAAGAAAAAAAGCCTGGACCATAACCAAGGAGTCACAAGGACCTGGCAACAGTACAAATTTGTGATGAAGACAACTTTGCTTTGTCCCACAGACCACTGACTCAATTCAAAAGGGCCACCAGCTCAATTCAAAAGAGGACTGCACCGTTGTGAAAGATATCCAACTGATTTCAGTACAAAACAAAGATAGGTAATACATATGTATAGACATGTTAGGTAACTTTATGAATATGTATGATTTTTAGAAATATATAGAAAACTGATGCTTTGTGAATTCAGACATGTCTTTAGGACACAAGTCCTCTGTGCACCAGCACTGAATAAACATACAAATCTTTCAACCTCAAATTAGCTGAAAGGTGTTTGGTCCAACTGGCACACTTTTAGTGCATCATCTGGTCCCAAATATTTGGGTGTGATTTCCGATGGCTTTATTGGGGGTTGCACCTGTAATCCATGAATGAAGAGAAAAATATACACATGGGAATAGAGACTCCAAAGTGATGTCTGACAGTCTGCAAACAAGCCTGTGACAATTGCTGAA
This sequence comes from Certhia americana, assembly GCA_018697195.1. NCBI lineage: Eukaryota > Metazoa > Chordata > Aves > Passeriformes > Certhiidae > Certhia > Certhia americana. Next base: position 57,155,209 of record CM031879.1, on the reverse strand, counting down.
AGTATGGTTGGAACCCACACCACTAAATTTCGCCAGGTGAGTGCACTGATGACAGGCATCCTGTGCTTGGAGACCTCATTTAGGCATAAACGTGTTCCTTAATAGCAGAGCCTTGGTCTTAATGCTGGAATTTCCTACAGGAAATTCAGCATTTGTTAATCTCCCGGCCTGGTGCCTAGTTTGTCTCTCTTTTCTGAAATAGAGCAAAGGAGCTGCAGTAACTCACCACTCCTCCAAGGCCAAGGACTTCTCCCCAGCACATCTCGAGATGCATTATAGCCAGCAGTGCCAAACCTTTGGCACCTCCAGTCCTAGGGGTGCCACAGGGGTGGCTTCTGTGCAGAAATCCCCAGCTGCCAAAAGGCCACTATAAGCCATGGGAAAAGGTACAACATTGCTTTAAGGACTACATTAAAAAGTTTTTGAAGTCTTATTGCAGTTGGCCATTGGAGTAAATTGCCATAAGGCACACCCTTTAGCAGCACAACCATGTCCCGTGAGGGACTGTTTCTCCTTGGTGGTTAATCCTTCAATTGTGTATTCTATCTGTCAATAACTTTACTATGCCCTTAACAAGAACAGAGTCATATTTCATGCATCCCTTGCTAGCAGTGATTGGGAGGCACCTTGAAGCTGGTTGTCATTATTAAGCTTGCCTATGCTGGCAAGCAGTTTGCTAACACTCCCCAGACCAGACAGCAATGACCCATTGTTCCATGTTAAGCCCTGAATTTATCAGAGCTGTGGCAGTGGGTCCATCCTTATTAGAGATGTTCCCATTTCGTGATGGAAATTCCTTAGAGCTTTCTGGAGTCAGCTGGGAATAGTGTCTGAAATGAAAGGTCACTCTTACTGAAGTCTATGCAAAGCAGTGATTGCAGCAAAGCAAGTACCCTTTAGGATGTATAGTGCTTTCCATACTCCAGTCTCTCATATGCATGCAAAGATATGTTTGCATAACTTTTATTATTTATGCTCTAGACTTCACCAGTTTTCCATATTAAAATATGATGATTTCATATTCTCTCTGTGGCAGCATATGCTGATCATTCTGAAAAATATTAATCATTTTTCTACGGTTTCTATTCTATACAGCCATTGTTCCATCATTTCTATCTTTGCAGTGGATGAAAGCTTACCCACTGGTGTCATTGTAAGATGATGGTCTGTTACCAAGGCCTCACAAGCAGCATAAAACATGTGTTTAAAGAATTAATTTAATAAAGAAATAGGAACTCGGTGGCAGGAAATAGCATTAGAAACTTTAGAACACTAGGAGCATAATTAGTACTGTGGCATAATGATGAAAGAAAGCAATAAATAATTTTACTTCACTCTGTAATTCTTAAAGCACTGAAAACTAGCTTGTCAGCAGGGAAGGTTGGTTTCTTTTCTTTCAATTTCATCTGTATGCTGTTTTAATATTATTTAAAAAAAAAAAAAAACACAGAACAAAGTGAATACCATACAAGTGAATTTTGAATTTGCGTGATACATGAATGAATATCTTTTTCAGGCTAAGAATCTCACATTTAGGAGAGTTTTTAGTGTCTGGACAATCACTGCTTCTGTGGTCCCAGGAAAAATCACAGGATGTGACCATTTGATCTGTCATCTCTGCCAAGCCATGAAGGCTGAGAAGGGTGGAGATAATAGCATCACTGTACCAGTCTTATCCAAAGCAGAGAGAGATCACATTGGTGGCAAGTTGACAAATTCAGAGTGATGAGAAGTACCAACATGGCTGATATTTTAAATTTAGTGGAAAACAAAATAACCTAATGTATCTTATAAAGTAATGGTGGGAAAATGATGTAAAGGAACAGAACACTAGAACAATTAGAGTAAAAACATATAAGAAACGAAAGATCAAAGGACACCCAGTGCCATTTCCACTTTCTGCAGATGCCCACGTCAAAACATTCCCTGCACTAGTTTTTATTTCTACCCTATATCAGAAAGCTATTATTTATGTGCTGATCAGAGAGATCACTGTGCCACAGGTGTGGAAAGATGACTGGAGACCCCCAAGGACAGAGGACAGGGGGTACAATTGGAGGAAACTGAGGAGTCATATTCACATCCTAACAGAGGTGATAACAGTACAGAAATTAAAGGGTGAAATACAGTGGTTGCTCCCTGGATGGAATGCAGCTGGCAAGCTCAGAGACCTATCCACAGTGATTCCCCATAAACACGATCTGCAACTGTAAGCACCTGCTAAGAGGGATGGGATGGAGGGTGGAGCACTGTGGAGAAACTGCGGCCAGGTGCTAATGAAATCTTGGCAGGGAGGGGAACTCGATGGTGAAATCTGTCTCCTTGGATGAACTTGGTTCATTATATAATTCTGATATTAACACACACCTCCATCCCAAAGGTACAACCACCTTTCACTGAGCATGTGCTCTATATTTTTTTTGACTGAGTCTGTAAAAGCAAAGTGAGAGAATTTTACAGCAATCAATAACAAAGGTATATATGACTAGAGTCACTCAAAATCCACCTAAAGATAAAGAAATGGTACAAGCTGAGCATGGGGGAAAGTTAGGTATCAGTACTGCACTTGATTAATATCCATTTTATTGCTGGATATTTATTTCCTGTTGACTGTATTTCTAATATATCTACGATACCAAACTGAAAGGAGTTTGGTATATATTGGAGGATATCCAGTTCTGAATGCAATCTGATTCTCTGCTTTTCATTTATCTTTACCTTCAACAGCATGCTGGAATTCAGATTTCTTTAGAAAGGGAACAGTCAGTATGAATTTCCACACATAGTCAGTTTGCTGCTATTTCACTAAAACCCAATTTAGACTAAACTAAACACTTCTCTGAACTAATTAATCTGACGTGGAACACTTCAGAATACTAAATCACTGATGGTCTCATTTTATATTAATAAATGTAGGCAGATATACTGACATCTCATAGATTCACATCTCTGTGGCATAAAAACGCAATAGAGAAAAAAAGTCAAGACCTGACAGAGATTTAAGTTTCATGGAGCCATGCTTGGTAAAGAAATGGGACTGAATTATCTTATGAGAAAGAGGGACAGGAATTATAGGCCCAGAAGACAGGATTTGGTGATGGGATTTAAGACAACTCAGAAAGCCATTTGGTCTGTTCCAGATGGCGAAGGCAGCCTGGGAGAAAGAGCTCAGTGCCAACTGTGGCAAAACAAGCAAGGGAAACACAATATTTAAACAATTTTTAGTGAATTCCATCAAAAGCCTCCATTCAAAAAGTGTAAGGTTTTGTAATCCTTGTGTTTCCAAGGATAGGAAATGCCTGATTTAATGTTTCCCAGAAAAATTAAATTTGTAACCCTTACATGCACTGTAAAATCTTTAATTACAGGATAACATGTACCTTTTTACATAACACCTTTAGCCTCTCTGTGCACATGGATGGCATACATTTAATGACATAACAATTCATTAGCCTGTTTTATCCTCATTGCTAAGTGCATGACCTCATGCCTCATTTACTACATCCTATTCAAACTCTGGCCTGAATACACAATTAGTAACATCCTCATAGGATCACCCATATAATTTATTGCTATTCTACTTAGTGCTTCACAAACATTAATTAATATCTCTAACCTCCTTATAAGATCAGGTCATTTTTCTTACTTTTATATCTTAGAACACTGTGAGATGACAAAAGACTGATTTTTTTTCTTTTTTTCTTCTTTTTCGGGAAAGCCCACATTCTTCTGTGGTGGCTTCCTATCTGGGCCCCCTCTAGAAGAAATGATCATTCACCATTTCCTTTTTCCACCCTTGTGTGAAGCTGGAACCCTTTCCTCTTCAGGAATACCCTGTCATTTGTCAAGCCAGTGAACCTTTGATTGTCTGGGGGCAAATCTATCCCACTGGGCCATCTCATCCTGAGCTCTGACCAGGCATATCCTTGGGCAGAGGGGTGAGAAAGTGAGCAGCCTACTGTTTCCAACTACCTTTCCAAACCTACTGTTTGAAAGAGAGAAAACAATTGTGCAACCAGAGTCAGAACACAGGTATACTGAGCTCCTTTTATTGTGATCCTGCACATTCATGTGAGCTACCTTTAATTTTAGAAGTTGGTATTTGCATTGCTCCCTGTGAAGCTGAAACAAGCCTGAGTTGCTGCTGTAACCAGCAGGAAATTTTTCCAGACATCAAGCGTATTCCTCAATCCTCTGCCTTCCCAGATCCATTAGATCCCAAGTTGAGCAGAAGAGCTGCACATAATGCTGTGATGAGCTTTAGTAGAAATATCAGCTTTGGTATGGACAGAGCAAAAGTAGAAACCTGTGGCTGTGGGGCAACAGGAAGAAGTGGAAGAAAAAGGGATGAAGGAAAAGCATGTGTTAATGGCATCTAAATTAGTAGATTATAAAGTTACAGCACAACTGTCTGCAGTTTCTATTTATAGAAATATCCAGATTGAGAAAAACAAAGGGCAACCTAAATACAACAGCCTACACCCAGAAAGAGACAAAAGAACAATGAGTTAATCAGCAGTTTTACCTAATGACTCACAGAGGTGGGACAAAAGGAGAGACAAACGATTCACAGTCACTGGCAACTTTTGAAAGGTGTAAAAGACACATTCAGAAGCCAACCACATGGCTGCCACTAAGAACAACCCAGAAGAGACCATGAGAACTAAATAGCTAGCTTCCCTAATTCTTTATGGCCACAAATATTTTTGGACAGACCACGAGCAGACACACCTTCAAGCTTTGCAGTAGGAAAGAATGAGTAAAACTATGAGAAGAATGCCTGTGCCTGAGTGATACCTGTTTTTCACAAAATAAAATGACTTTTCCTCCTTATGCTGCCTCTTGTTGAGGGTTACTCCATTAGTTAAGATTTGCAGAACTCTTCTAGATGCTGAATACCTCTCCATGGCTCCCCTCCCACCAAGTGAAGCCTCAATGTGCAAATTAGCTGCACTGTCTAGGCAGCAGCACATGCTCACAAGTGTGATTTCCTTGCAGAAATCGTGTTTGATTTGAGCTCCAGGTCAGATGATGAAGAAGAATCAGCACATGGTGAAGGGTTTTTGGTGGGTATGGCCGTATGTCTCTAGTTCTTGTGCAGGGACACAGCTGCAAGCCAGCATCTGAGCACTGCACGAGGAATGCTACAAAGATTTCAAAAGATGATCTCACCCCTCCAGCATAATTCCTTGGCCCTTCATTTGGTCCTCTCTAATCACTGATAAGCCACGTCAGTTTCCTCTACTTCTGCAGAAAGATGACATCCATCTCCACTCCCAGATGCCCACGAAGTTTGAGGTCATCTGTCCCCTGAGGCACCAGCTAAACTTCATAGGTTGGGGAGAAGATTCTAAATACCAAAGCCTGCAGAGTCTTTTCAAACAGTTGCTCCTCCCTTGCCTGTTAAAGACTTTGCAAACTCCTGTTGCTGTAACTATAGACACACCTTTAAATGTTCTACAAGATTGTGGTAGTCACCTATTCACCATTTATGGTCGAGCACTAAAATATTTTGCAGGTAACTGTAACACTAGAAAGTGTTAACAAATATCATTCACATAGTGAAAATTTCTGACATCTGCATTAGTAACATTTCAATTTTCAAAGCTCTTTTATCAAGAATCAATCCACATAGGATGGTTGTGACATAGGTAGGCATTGAAAAGAGATTCAAACGATTTCATTTCCACAGAGCACTGCAAATAAAAGCCTGGGTTACAGCCTTATGCCATCAGGGCTGAAAACTACTTACACGGGAATAAGTAGTATATACTGTAGTTGTATTTTCCTGCATACATACCCTTACAGGTGAACTTTTAGTTTGGGCTCCATTAAATTACTGCAGAGCAGGCTACAATCAACACAGCAACTTGATTATTGCCAGGCAAAATAAACTGCTTCAGTGTGCAGCTAGCTACAAATACAATACTTGGTCACAACCAACATTCCCAGAGAATTAGGTTATTTTCTATATGTAAAGCTAATCCTTGTTAGAAATGAGGAGCTTGACTCAGCCAATATATCAAGCAGTAATTAAATTTATTAATTAAAATGGTAAAATATAAGCAAAGCAGCGCTGGGTGCAGAAGTGGGACCTCTCCCTCTAACTGCACCCCAGTTGCTGAGGCCTGCTGGTATTTATATGTATATCTCTAGGGCTTCTCAGCAGTTCCTAATTCCAGTTTTTGCATCACAATTTTATACTTCATTATGGTCCATTCCTCTCAGGATGCATACTTCAGGATGTAAAATCAATGATAGTGCTAGCTGGTTTCTTTACAATTTCTATACTACATTGTGATCCATTCCTCTCAGGATGTACATCCTGGGATGTATATTCCAGATGGTGGAGGCCCAGCTTCCCTTTTTGAAACCATTAGTCAGCGGGTTGATGCCCATCTTCCTTTCTTAGGCTATTTTCTTCACTGTTTTGTTTGTAAGATAAGCTCACTTCCTTCTGTTGTTTAAACCTTTTATACATTCTAAAGCTACAGTTTTAAAAAATCTTTAGTACAAAGCAATATTTTAAAACAGCTTAAGGCTTAATTACAAGTAGAAAGTATTTGTTAAAAGAAAAGCAACATCTAAAGTTATAATTCACATATTACAACTTAAGATCTATAGTAGTTAATTATGAACAAAATATTCATTCAAAAGACCTTCTTCTATGCTTTACTTTCCATGTTTATTATAACTCATCTCTATAAATGTCCCATGACTGTATTCCACGTATTTCACAATTACAATTATACCAATTATTTTTATTTACCCGACACGAACTATAACTTCGTATTTCACATCCTTTATCGTAAAACAGGTCCATGTCATCATAAGCAAATAGAAAATAATCGTAAAGTAAATAATAAAGGACTAGTTTGTTTCCTTTGCTTCGCTTCAGCAGTGCAAAGGGACACCAATGAGAATGATCATCATGGCGAAAGACATTACACAGTACAGCTGTAGCATTAGTCTAACAGTCTGAGGTAATATTTATCCATTAGGCTCAATACTCCTTAAATATTTTCCAGTCCAATCAAGTCCCACATTTGGTTCATTGCACAAATAACTGTTTGCTGGCACAGAGGGTGGAAAAGCAGCAGAAAGTTGTGTGGCAAAATACTAAAGGGTGAAGTGCCTCTTGTGCCCTCACCACTGGCAGTCAAAGGCTGCACAACGCAAACACTCTCATGGAGTTCATTATCACATCCTTTAAGAGCACAGTAGCCTTGTTTAGTGGTGGATTTGGCAGTGTTAGGTTTATGGTTGGACTTGATAATCTTAAAGGTCTTTTCCAACGTAAACAATTCAATGATTTTGTGATCTTTTTGTAATCTTTGTGGCATCCTTCCTCATGGACATTAGGACGCGATATTTTAGATCTAAGCAGTGAGCAGCCTGTGGCAGTACATTCAGGAGAAAGTCCAACCTTATGAAATGGTCAATAAAGTGTAAACACTAGGTGACAGCTGATCAAACAGTAAGTCTACACAAATTCAGCGGCAATTTATCTGTAATGTGATAAAATAATACAGGAACAGCTTTAGAGCAGTAAATCAACATGTCATAGCCATCGACTAGCTTCTGTGTATAATAAATGCATACAAATCCCCAAAACTGCTCCTGATATTTGGACTTGCAGTGAAAAAAGCCAGAGCTGTTTTTTCCAATCCTGGGTGTGGCTACAGTAACAATGGCATCAAAATGGACTTTTGTCTTACCAGTGAGAGGAATGATGGATTTGTCTTTACAAACCAGCTGTGGGTCTGCTGGAAGATAAAACTAAAGATAAAACTAAGAGATAAAGGAAACAATGGGAAGGAATCCACTGATGGATGAACAGAAAAAAAAAAGATATTTGCCTTTACAAACAAACTGTAGGTTTGTTGATAAATGAAATTGGATACTGAAAGATGAAAGAAACAATGGAGAAAAACCATAAATTCTGTTGGAAACCTGAATGCTGAAAGCATCAGGCTTTCTGCTTTGACAGGTAGTGATCCTCATATGGATACTGCCTTTGACCTAAGGACATAGGAATGGCTTCCAAAACACTGAGGGGGTGTGTGTGTGGTTGCACAGAATGTGCAATGTGTAATGTGTAATGTCACAGGGTGAAATATTTAACATTTGGTGTTTTAGGATATAGAATCATATAAGAGACAATGTCAAGGGATTTGGGCATTATCTGAGTCCTCCACTTTCTTTTTCCACCTTCTTCTTGGATTTAGGTGATCCTTTCTAATTGGTTAGTAAAAATCGCATTGCAGACATTGAATGATCTTTAATTGGGTTATAAATAAAAATAACTTAGGTGTCAGGTTTTAATTGGTTTTGCTTATTGTTTAAAAGTCCTTGAAACAAAGTAGGAGATGTTTTCATGCCTTGTAAAGCAGAGCTCACATCGTGTGAGACTGTACCATAGATAAGGTATAATAAACAACTGAATCCGAACGAGATACCTTTGTGTCTAGTGTCTTCTGTCCAGCCCTGACTAAACCGAATGCAGTAACAAAATTCCATAAGAATTAAAAATTAAAAGAGAGGGTTATGAAGTTTTCCCTCCCCTCTGACCCCCTTTTGGGTTACTAGCTCAGTTTCTGGGGGACTTAGGGTGAGGGAGACTTCAGGATAGGGAGAAGAGGTTCAAAAGAGGCTCCTTACCTCGGGTTATTCCAAAGCTTTATTCTTGAAGGGGTCCTGGAGGCCAAAGAAGCCGAACAAGGAAGAGCACGGGTTTATCTAGGATCTCTGTCCAAGACTGATAAGCTGTCACTGAGCCAATTGGCCAGAGATAGGGAGGAGGGTAGGGTCAAACTACATGGTTTATAGGCATTAGGGGGTTTTCTTGGGGTGAACCATCTCCCAGAGGGATACAACAGGGTTATACATTAGAGGGGACTCTTAGGTATCAGGCATTTGGGAAGTCTGTACCTCTCAGCCAATGGGGAAAGAGAGAGGGAAATGCAGCTGGGAAATTAGGATAAAAAGGAGGCTGCGTCCTCCAGAAATTTGAGAGACCCCAGGGGAATACCCCATGGCCTCTCCCTTTATTTGAATAAAGTAAAAGGTCTCCTCTGTCTCCTTTTTGGACATAAACCTCTGGTGTTTGCGGATTGATTTTCCTGACATCAGGTATTGCAAAATGGTCGCTATCATTTTCCTTGACAGAACTGTGGTCTGGCTGCAAGAGACAGAATTATCCTCTTTGATTCCAAAACCATATGAAACCCAGGTGATGGTTTTTTGAGTTTGGAGATTCATCAACCTGACAGCTCCTGGCAAAGTTTAACAGACTCATAGAATAATTTAGGTTGAAAAGGGATGTAAGAGCATAAAATCCAATCCTTAACCTTACACTGCCAAGTCCACCACTAAACTGTATCCCCAAGTGCCAGGTCTACAAATCTATTAAATACCTCCAAGGATGGTTATTCTCCAATTTCCTGGGCAGCCTTTCAGGTGCTTGTCAACCCTCCCAGTGAAGAACTTTTTTCCTAATATCCAATCTAAACCTCCCCTGCAACTTAAGGTCTTTTCCTCTCTTCACTTGCTACCTGGGAGAAAAGGCTAACCCCCAAATTACTGCAATTTCCTTTCAGGTATATGAGGTCAGCTTTTTTGGCTAACACAGTCCATTCCTGATGCATATTTGGAGCTATGTCCTTAGTTCAAAGGAATAATACCAAAGATGTGGGATAGGAGGCACAGGAAGAGATAAAGGGCCATTACACAGACATGACCACCTGCAGATTGCTGTCTCCTGCAGCCACTGTCTTGGCATGGTGATTGTCTGGCAGTTTCATCAGAACCTGCTAGGTCATGGAAATGCACAGACAAAAATTCCATGCTGGAAAGTATAAAAACATCAGTTTAAGCAAAAAGTTTGGGAAGCTGACCCAAGAGCAGTTGCACTGGGACTGCTGTGCTTCCCGGTGTGATTCCAGGGATACACATGCAGTGACAGAGTAGGAAGGATGAGCATCTCCCCACTCAGTTAGTGGTGCACCAGTTGAGTTACAAGTTGTCAATTACAAGTTATGAGTTAGAAACTTCATAACTTATGTCATGAATTAGTGAATTCACATGGCAGACTAGTCTGTGCAAAGGCAATTGAGCCCTTGTTTGTTGTATTTCTTCCTTTCTTTCTCAATGAACTTATAAAATAAAGCCTAGCTTACAGAGTACATGCTCCTGTAAATCTGAAATACCCAAAAAGACCATGATAGCTGTCCTCAAAAGTTCATTTTATTTCAATATGACTTGGTCTATTACAGCACAGAAGAGTTAATGAAAACATGAATTAATTAATTTCAACTTATTGTGAAAAGTAAATAATTCCAGAAATCCCAACAGCTGAAGCCTGATACACATGAAATTTTGCCCACAGCCAGCTGGAGAGGTGAGCCTGGGAAACCATATTCACTATTTTGGTCACCTAAGATACCCATGCAACCAGAAAAATGCACACATTCATTATTTTGATTACATCAAATAACCTTGAAACCAAAGAATTACAGACCCCAAATAAACTTATTTTAAAATAAGTTTAAAATCCAGACTGGATTAGATATTTTGTTTTGTACTACACATCTGCCATTGGATCCTGTAATCTAATGATTTCTGGTCCAAGTGTCACTGTATGGTTTCCTATGTTACATTAGCAAACTTTTATCACATATTTCTAGAGACATCAAAACTTACATAGCACATCACTGGTGTTTGTGGAGACTCTGTATTTAATTATAACACTTTGTGCTTTATACAATCAGACCATCTTTATGGTGAACCATCTCGATTAACCTCTTCCCCAGCCTTTCCAGACAGCTTCATTTGTCTGTAACTGCTTCCCTTATGATTACAATACTTATCATTGAAACACCCTGGAGACTTAAGGAGACACAGTTCTTCATCTGTGATTTATTTATAAGCATGGTCTCAGGCCAAGAAATTGCAGATAATTGTATGGTCTTTCTCTAGCAATATAGCCTGTGAGTATTACTAATTCTCTGTGAAATGCTTGAGAAAACACCCTGAGTTTGAGTTAATCCAGTGAATTCTTCTGACAGTAAAAAAAAGATGAGGAAACAGAACTGGGATCTCTCCCACAGGTACTCTGTCATAGAATAGACTTCTCTTAACCAAGCAGTCCCTGAGAGCTACCAGAGAAGGTTCAGATGCCAGGATAGTATGCTTTTCCTTTTAATGCTGTGTCTGTATCCCTGGTTGTTTATGACATTCCTTGTGACAGTTCTCAGCAGTGGACCAACTCAATTGGAGCTGTTGCCAGAGGAGAAGATGATCTGCCCCTCAAAGCTTCCTGTACCTCTAAGCAATGCAGGCAGGGTAAGAGGGAAGCCCTGGCCAGGCACACCAGTGCCAACAGCCATGGCCATGGGTCCCTGGCTGGAACACTGGTGGTCTGCTGTGCTGCCAGTGGTGTTGGGGTGGAAGAAGAGTGTTGTCAGGCCTGAAGTGGGACAGCCAAGAAAGTGGCAGCCAACGTCATACTATGTGGCACATGGGTGGAGCTGTGGCACAAAGGCAGTGGTTTACAGAAGGCACTGGGAATGGCAACCACACTGTTTGCAGAGATGCTGCCTGCTTGCACATGAATGCAGCTGAAGAAATGTGGCAAGAGAGAACTAAACAGAAGATTTGTCACATGACCTGTGACAATAAATACCTGGTGGTATCACCCCAGCCTGGGTCTGCTTCTGACAGGGTAAGGCAGACATGAACAGACATGCTGAAGAGGGAGCAGAAGCAGCTCCCTGTCTAGAGCTGTCAATAACTTTTACCCTGGATGGACAAGAAACAAATTGTGCAAATTCACACCCCCACAGGCAACTGAGCATATTACTGTGAAAAACAAGGTTCACTTTCCTGGTAAATTTAGAAGTTTAATAAAAGACAATAAGAGACAAGACAATAAAGCAAAAAGTTATATGGCCGGGTGTCTTGGCATTCAGCCAAGAGCACACACTAAACTCAGAACACACTTCTTTAAATACACCAACATGTTGCATATTCATAGACCCTCATGCATTATTCAAAAACATTCCTTCAAGTTCCCCTAACCTGCCCTCATGCCATCCTCTAGATCAATATTTTTTTTCTCCTTGTGGCTCCATCCTGCCACACTATCTGATAACTGATGATCAATAAATTCCTTCCCTTGGGGTCTGGTGTCCATCCAGATAGAATAATCCAAGAATGTGAAGAATTTCCTGATTATCCTTTACCATTCTCTGAGTTAGTTACATGACCAAAAGCTTTTTATATCAGCATGCTATGGCCCAAGAAAAATATATTTATCACACTGCAATTCCTATATTTTGTTAATAGCAGAAATAAAAGAAACTATATGCACACAGCAAAGTTTTCCAACTTTATACATACAGTATTCATTTTAATATTTGTGAAAAGCCAATAATATAATATGTACTTATAACATTACCATTACCTTATAGCTCTCAAGATGCTCCATCTCTGGAAGCAATTTGTTGTTGTGCAGACTTTTGTATAAAACAAGCAGAAGGCACAACCCAAATGCAACCTGCTGAGCATGCATGCACACTCCTGGTGAGATAGGATGTGCCATGCCATGCTCCTGGAGCAGCTCAGAGATGGCACCTACAGGTTTCCCAGCACCACCATGGGAGAGGCTGGCCAACACTTGTCTTCTTATGCTTGTCATGTACTACCTTCTGCTCCACAGAATAAAATAAGATCTTCCCCAATTTAGCAGCATCTTAATTGAGATTCTGCTACTAAATATCCTGTCTGAGAAACTAAGGCTATTTTTGTCTATTTTAAACATCAAGTCAACAGCAAATGCTGATTTCTTGGTTAAAAAAAGTCACTCAGTAGGCATCTAGCTCTCAATTACTACTGTGTTTTCATTTGGGCTGTAAATTCTTTCCCTGTTGCAGCTTTTAACATTACAGTGTCCACTATAGGTAGCTTACCAAAGCAGCCAAAAGTGAAAAGATGCTTTTCTCAAATAGGTGTCAAGTTTTGAGCATCTGTTGAAACTGACCTCATTCCTCACCAGAGAGAATTAGTCCTAATTTATGCTCTTCGAGAAAAGTCTCATGTCACACAGTAAAATCCCAGAGCAATTTGTCTAACAATTATCTGCCTCATCCAACACATATTACTGGCAATCTTACCCTCAAAGGGAGAGGATTCTGAAATGTATAGTAGGAGAACCACATGGCCCAGGCAACAAAAAACCTCTGCCATAAATTCAGCTGGGATTCCTTACTCTGTAGTGGGTCTCTGTCACCTCAGGGGCCAGAATTTACTGACCAGTGAAAGCCCATGCCATGATTCCACCTGATTTCAGCTCTAATCTGAATGCACTCCTTGTCAAAACCTCAGTTTCCAAAATTGCCCACTGCCCAAAACATTTTCAAATTTCATGTAATCCTTAGTAATTCATGTCAAACATTGATCAGGGCACTGTTTTGATCCTTCTAACCAAAAGAGATACACAATTCATCTCAGCATCCCTGGCTGTAGAGAGGAGTACTCACTGTCATTCCTATGAAAGCCCCCCCAGCATCAGCTGGCACTTTCCCTGCCTCCTGCAGACTTTTAATTACACTCCTGCCTCCCTCCTTACATTGCTGCTCCCAAGCTCCCCAGCTCAGGATCTGTCACTTTCTAGCTATGGATTTGTTCTGGTTGACATCCAGCCCTGATTGAAGCCCAGGGCAGGACTCTCCACTGCTGCTAAGCAATGAGGTCTGCATAGCCAGGGGGCTCAGCCAGCCTGTCCCATATGGCTGTGTGCATCCTGGACAGGCTTTTGCTGCTCATCAGGCTGACCTGATTCCCACAGTCTCTGCTTCTCAGTCGGGTTTCTTCCTAAGGGCAATTGCCCAGGCTGGAAGAGCTCACACTGCAGCTCCAGTGCACATTTTGGAGAGCTCTAACCCATTGGGGGCCCACAGGCTCACGCAGGCTTGAAATCCCTCCCTTTGAAGGGATGGCAGTAAACCAAAATCTGACTTCTCTCCTTTCTGAAAGGCTCCTCCTTGCAGCTCAATAATAGTGCCTTTTCTAGGAGATTTTACTCTTTCAACTACTGAAAGCATTTTGGCTGTAGGAAGCAGCAGAGTGGTCTGCAGCTTCCCTTGGCCTTGTAGCAGATCAGCACACACAGACACAGGCCCATGGTCAGCCCAGGAATATGTGTGGTACTCTTGGAAGTGCAAAGTAATGACTTTTGATTCAAAGTTCAGAGAATCCTTGGGAAACTGGGTTTTAAAGATGTCTGAGACACCTGCAACAGGCTGTTCAGTAAAAGGATCTACAAGAGGTGAATCTGCCAATCTCACCAGGCTGAGCTCTGCAGGAGGCATGCTGACATTTATGCTGGACATAAACACAGATGACAGGAAATTGCCATAAAACTCCCAAATATGAAAAGTCAAAAAGGATGTTCCCACATCTAAAATGTGTTAGAGATGAGGCAAACTTTAGGTTTGTAAAGCTACAGAGGAAAATTTCATCCAACCAAGAAGTCCAGCAATCAAGTTCAGAGAGGTCCATACACGATGCTGGTAATGATACAAAGTTTGAAATTCATTTATATGACTTTAGTCAGTGGTTTTCTCTCCCTTTGCCCAGGGGAAAAAGGAATTGAAGGTTCTTTTTAAAGGACTGTTTCACCGTTTGAGGCCTGATGAGTTTAACGTCTCAACAGACTGGGAGCAGCACAGAAAATATGAAAAAGATAATATTCATTAATGAACATCAACTCTAAGCATCACCCCTGGCATGGTGGGAGACACCTGTTTGGGGAAAAGATAGATAAGAGCAGGAAGAATGAGAACCTAATTAACATAGAAGGCGAAGGGATCAATGACCAATAGGAAACTAAATACTAGGAACTGCATAACTTGGGACGGATGAACATTGAACCAATGAGTTTTTCTGAGTTTTGGCTGTATAAGTATGTGAAAAACCTAGCAGTCATGTGTGATGCAATAATTTTCTCATCACAACCTGGGCAACGTGTGGATGAAATGATTTCTGTTACACATCCTGGACAGAATAAAATAATGCCTTGATCTCTAACAGTAAAATTGTTGGAGAGTTTTTGTTTTTCCTGCAGTTTTGGTGACAATGGTACAACCCATCCTGGCCCCCTTCCTCTTTTGCTGAACTCTCAGGAAGGGCCCAGACAGCAGACACAAGTGGAGATCCTCAGTATGAGGTTTCACCCCCTACAGCAACAAGTTTGGAGGTGAGTTCAAGTCTCAGTACAGTCACCAGAAGGATGTGCCAGCCATGATTTGTATTCCTGCAGTCTCTGAGAACAACAGTGCAACCAGAAATAGGATCAGTGGGGACAATCTCCTCATCAGGAGGAAAGCGTTAGCCACAGAAATGAGCAATGAACCTATAAAAGAATCTCGCTCTCAAGGGACCCATCTGGCTCTCACCAGTGAGAATTTGCATGGCTCCCAAGCATTTACAAGCAGAATTAATAAGATTCTCTTTATTTCATCAGTTCTAGGCAGTAGGAGGACCAGTTGATTAGTTTGCTTGTTGAAGTATTACTGACATTCTACCCTATAGTTCTCAAACAATCAGATCTTAATTATTTTTGGTCATGTAAATAAAGTCTTTAAAAGGATTATTTCCAAGCCTATTTAACTCTATATATAAATGCAGCATTATTTTCAAACCTCAAATTCCCAACAAACTAAACAGTATGTTTTCAGGCACATGGCACAGGAAATGAAGAGGTTTTATGGGAATATTTAAAACTCACTTTTGCAGACAAAGCAGACTTAGAAAACCTCTTTCAAAAGGGTGATGTTTTCAAAGTTGGAAGGGGCTGATTATGAGCCTTTGAAACAACATTCATCCTCCAAAAATAATATCAATTTTATCACATGCAGAAGATTAAAGGTAAATGGATTGAAGGATATCAGTTGTGCAGAGCTTGGAAATAGACCCAGATTCCAGCTTTGTAGAGAAGTTCGCTGGAAATTCTTGCTGAGAATTCTTATTTCCATAATAAAACCATAAAACAGACATCTTCCAAGCGCACTGGATGCACTACAGTGGCCCATGCCACAAGAACATATACTTTGGGAAAAGCCCAGATTACCAGGCTTCTGGGCCAAGGAGCAAACAAACAGGAACATGAATATTTCTGGGCAGAGATGGACTCTGGCCTGAAGGTCTGTGGGCTTCCCTGGCAGAGCTAAGCATCCTCAAGGCAAGAGGTGTTTAAAGAGCATGCAATGTGCCAAGCTAAATATGAAATTTTGATTCCTTTCTCCTTGCACAGTTTCATACTTGCGTTTTAACTGAATGCCCATTTGGGGGAAAAGAAGATGAAAAGAAAAATCAAAGCAAGTCTAGGAAGAAAGTGTATTGACAGCAACATCTGCTCTAAAATGGCACAGCCAGAACTTGCCTTAGTCCTCGTTAGCCTATAACTCTATTACAGAATAAGCAGGGGAAGGCCAAGGTACAGCTGATGAGGAATCTTAACAGCTTCACACACCAAATGACAGGAACTTTCAGATCATTAAGAAACAAAACTGAAATTTTCTTCATCATGAAAAAAGCAAAGTCAAAAGAAACCCTGTAAAAGTAGGAGAATATCTCACTGACAGGGCAGGGAGAAAATTCCAGAATCAATTCAATAGCAAGAAGAAAAGTTCTGCGGGATTTTTTTCCATAAACATTCAACACAAAGGAAAAATCAAATACTGAAACAATGAATAAATTTTGGCTTAATTCAGCTAAATCCTTTCAGTGAAAGAAAGATTAAGTTATAGATTTATGAAGATGGCAAATATTTCCATTCCAATCATTTGCAAGTAAAATTTTGTAATATATTTGTTCAAAGTGTCATTCAATTAAAAACAAAAAAACAAAAAAAAAGCCAAGAGTAATCATAATACAAACATTCAATTTTGGTGGAATGAAATATTTTGGTTCATTCAAGGTTTTGATACATGATACACTTGGCATGATACATTTTTTGGGTTTCATTTTGCCAAAGAAAACTTCAGAAAATTCTGACTTAAGACATTTTTTCCCTGTTTTGTTGGTTTGGCTTCTGAATAAAAAGAAAATCCCAAACCATTATTTGCCTGGATCTATTAGAGTCATTGAATGAAACCATGCCAAGGTAACATCATTTTAAAGTAGCCAAAATGAAGATGCTAAAGCATCAGATTAATCCAGAGCAGCTGTGTGCTGTCTTATGTTTGCTGACTGCTGAAGGAAGTACAAAAGGAAGGATGCAATGCTACATGTGATGGATTCTGGAGTATCTGTGTGTGCTTAGAGCCCAAAGCTGGTGGAGGATCTCTCCCTCTGTCCTTTCCTTTTTCTTGCTAGGCTTCTGGCCAAACACAGTGATAGACTGCTGCTGAGGCAGACAGGTGCTGCCCAAAACTTTTTTAAAAATGGACTTCACTGACAAACAGTGGCTGCCTTTTACTAGCACAAGTATTGTCTTGGCCTTCACAGGTTATTTATTGGTGCTGTGCTGTATTATTCTTCATTTCAAAAGACATAAGACAATTTAGCTGTAAAACCCTTTAAATTTTTGTGTGCCCTCACTTGTAATGCTGAATGTCCTCTTGTAGGCAAGATGTGATGGTTCATGAGACAGGCACAGCCTCCTGCTGCTCTCTGTGCTCCCATTTCTGCAGCTCCTGTGGCCATTCCTACCACCATTGAGGCCACCACTGGGATCACTGAACTGCTGCCAGCATCGGGAAAAGCAGCATGTTTCAATTCCTTTCATGCATATTTGGCAAAACTAAGTTTTTAGAGCTCATTTCTTGGTGGGAAAAAACCCTCAAAACAACATATTGTCTTCACCAGAAAACGTATGGAGGCAGACCAGAGATAAGGAATAACAAATTGGAGCTAACAGAGCAGTAAATGCAGTTGTCCTTACAGCACTCAGCTTCCAGCAGCAGTGATGTGTCCCTATATCTTAATGATGGTCTGTATCTGGGGCTTGGGGAATTGACAGCAGCATTTGCTGCCAGGTAAAGAGTTGTTTCATGCCCCTTTTACACTTTTTTGCTATGGCTCCATCAGAAAATGTGGAATCTTATGTGGAATTAATGAACAATGTAAACATCAATAAAAGAGACCCCTTTTGGCTAGTACTCGCTCAAACCTGCTGGTTAACTGTTTCATGAAAAAACAAGGAAGACACAGTATGTTCTACAGCCAAAACAGAAATAGTCTTCCTGACAGAACAGTAAACAAGAGAATCTGTTTGTAATGGAGGAATAGCAGAAATGACAAAGTAAAGGCAGGGAGCAGAGCACTTTGATACGCATGCAAGAGCTTAAGAGCATCATTTTTGTACTGTCATGAAAACTAAGTAGAATAACATAATAAGGAGTGATATTTTCAGTGGTTATTAGCACATTCAACAGCAGACATGACAGCCAAGAACATTGACAATGATATAAAAACTTGCTTAAGACCATGTAGGAGGAGATTAAGTGATTTAGAACAACATTTAATAGTCTGGTGAAGCTCAAATTACTATGCTATCGTTTACTAGAAAGGTCCAAAGATATAACAAGGAGAAAGAGAACTTCAGAGGAAAACATCTGCTTTTTCATATTTAGAATGGTGGCAGAATAACTTTCAAATATGTAATGGTAAAATTTATGTTTAATTGTGTTTTATAAAAATACTCCATGTGGTACATAGTAAGGCAGTATTAAAGCAGAAATACCACTGTCAAAAGGCAAAGGCACTGCAGCCATTGGCTCAAACAAGTTCCTAAAAAAAGATTTTACACAAAGCTAGGTAACATGCATGCAGTGGCATCTTCACACCTATTCCCACACTGCTGTAAGCAGTTCCTGAAAGAACAAGTTCAGATTTAGAAACAAGATATTGTGTCAAGCTACTATTCAGCATGTGGCACAAACAACAGGTGAGGGTTTCACTTTGTGTATTTCAGGTTTATAGTGAAAGCACAAGCCAAAACTCAACAGTCAAAGCTATATCTCAGATTCACCCACTGTGGTCTGGTACCCTCAGCAGCTGCTTTTCAACAAATCCTAAATAAGGAATACAAAACTATTTTTATATCTACTGAACTTCTTTCTTTTGAATCTGAGGAGTCAGAGCCAATGTCCTTAATATGGTACTGAAAGAGAAAGACAACTGCACTTGTTCAGAGAATGTAATAACTGAATATCCATTTTCAAAGACACTATATTCTTTGGTAATTAACATAGATGAAAATCTTAAGAGGCTCATCACCAGAACTAGCATTGATTCCCGATGTTGTTATGAGCAAGACAGCATGAGAACCAAGTCTGGAGACCCTCCCTTCAGACTGCAGGCTTGTCAATTCTAAATTGCTTCTCCATCCTTCAGTCTGCAAACAGTTTTTCGTCTGCCAGGTACGTTTTGCCCACAGTATTTGCTCCACATAGCTTACAGGATGCCACTGCAAGGGCAGTGATACTATGTATGCAGGATAGCATCCTTCACCCCAGGGATTGGCATCCTCACCTGGGTGCTTGCTGTGCGAAGCCCCAGTGCTACAGCAATGGGCTGCATTTAAACTGCCTTACAGAAGCCTTGAAAATAGTTATTAAGGTAATTTATATTCCCATTCATGTCACTGGTTACTTGCATCAGGCAGGCAAGACTTCTGAAGGCTGCATCCCATAAAAGTAGATGAAATCTTCAGGCTTGGGGTTGCACTGCTGGAGCTACAGAGGAACATGTCTTGTGCCAGGTACAGAACAGATGCTGTCCAAGCCAAGAATGTAAATTGCTATCTGTGGTACTCAGATTGGATTTTAAGCTTTTTTGTCCAGGAAAAGCATCTTCCCCTTTGTAGAGCCAAGGTAAAAAAGCTGCAACTTCCAAATGTGACAAAAAAAATGTGTATGATAAATTATGCATTAGCTTTCTGTGCAAAGTCTTTCAGGTGACAGAGAAGCAGATGGTTTTTGAGTCATGTGTACATATGTTTCTCAGCAGAGCTTCCTATGGAAGTTTCTATGCACAAAGAACAGTGAAAAGATCAGATAAAATCCTTTCAAAGAGGAAGAGGAAAAGATGTCATTCCAGTGACAGCTTAAAATATATTAATCAAATACTGGAAAAGTTGTTTCAGCATATGTTTAAAGCTGAGTAGAAGTTTCCTAGATTGAAACACAAATGAGTATCAGGCCTTGTGTCGTTTGTTTTTAGGGGTTCTTAAGCAGGTTGTCACAGGGGGTCCCTGAGAATATGCTCATTGAGTGACAGAAAAGGCCTTGAAAGTACAGGCAGAGGATGACTTCAGAGGAAAAAGCACAAATATGAATCATTGAGGATGGTCAGTGAAGGTCTACAACCTGAGAGTTGGGCAGGGTTTAAAAAGCTGTAAAAGAGGGGAACAAAGAACTTAAATTGAACAGATA
The DNA here is from genome assembly GCA_018697195.1 of Certhia americana. NCBI lineage: Eukaryota > Metazoa > Chordata > Aves > Passeriformes > Certhiidae > Certhia > Certhia americana. Next base: position 57,134,771 of record CM031879.1, on the reverse strand, counting down.
TAAAGCATCTCTTATTTAGTGAAAAAGGAAAGAATTAAAAAAAGGAGGAATAGAAAGAAACCCTCTGCAAAACGGTGATTGCAGGAAGAGGAGGGTTAGAGGTGATGCCCTGCACTGTGCCATCCCCTCACCCCAGCAGTAACAGCATTGTGCCTAGTCAATTCTTATCCACAGCAGGTCCTCTCTCACCCTCTGTGGAGAAGGAATGCTGCTCTTCTCAAACTATCCATCAAGTGTTATCTTTTTGTTCATGGGTTAAATAAAATAGAATTACAAAGAGCTGTGCACATATGTATGTGTGGGTTTTCTACTCTAGCTTTCCAAAGTAAGGTATTAAAGACCACAGTGCCTGGTCAGATTAAAGGTGGACATAATCCATTTTAAAAAATTAATTAAATATATGGAATATTTAAAAAAAATTAAAAATCTAAAAAAACCTCTAAGTACTTGAAGATTTATAAATGCCATAAAGCTTCAGATAATGAATAAATAATTCATTACACAGTAATTCTTCAGGGTGCATTTCCTCGCTCGAGGAATTCCTGAAATGAAGCTTGGCAAATGCAAAGAACCTGTGATTAAAAAAAAAGGCATTATTTCCAGAAGGTTCTGCATTTAACAAGTTTCTACCTTAACATGGGATGAGAATTATTATCCTGTCACTCCTTCTGAATGATACCAAGATTCAGACACTAAGCACGGCGCTGGAGTGCGAAGGTTTGCTGCACCCAGAGCAGCTCCTCACTGCACCTGTTTACAATCGATTGCCTCATTATCATTTCGCTTGGCGGGAGGGAACACAGCTAAATTCACATTCAGAGAAAACTGAAAACTCCCTGTCCCTTTCCTGTGCAGCCTTGCACGCTGCTCCCTGAGCACTGGGAGCTTTGTTGTCTGGCTGCTGCATGGCAAAGAATTGCACCACAAAAGTCTCCGAGCTGTGGGGATGACAACCAGACATGACAGAGCACAGAAATAAGAAGCCATGCCCATATGATGTGTTTTGGGGTTTTTTCAGTTTGGTTTTTTTTTCCCCAAAAAATGGATACATCTAACCAAGAGCAAGGATAGAATAATATATGGAGAGGAAGGAAGCAGGAAAAATCAATATATTTTTCACATGTTTCCATAAATCACAGTAAACCACCACCATTGCTTTCATCCCTGCAGCCAGGTGTGCTCTGTGCTGCAGTGCAGAGGTCCAGAGTTTGGACTTGACACCACAGCCTTCTACTCCCTGGGCTGGCAAGGGTGGGAGACCCAGTCTTGCTGCGCTGCTCCCTGGAAACATGCAAGGTCAGATTGGAGTGGGCTCTGATCAACCTGATCTAGATGAAGATATCTCTGCTCATTGCTGGGGGTTGGACTAAAGGATGCTTAAAAGTCCCTCTGCCCGAGCTCTCCTATGAGTTTATGATGCAGAGCTGCCAGGAAACCTCCAGGCCCCCCTCCAGGCACTCCTCAGATTGATCTGGGGTGTAGCTTTTAGGGGTAGACGCCTAAAGCCCTGGAAATGCAGTTTTTACAACTGGAGCATCATAAATTGCTGTGTAGTTGAATTTCACTGCTGCTTATACTCCTCCTCAAATATTTGCAACCCTTTATCGCTTCTTGGCTTTTGTTCTTTTTTTGTTTTCTGTTCACTGCTGAAAGCAAAATTTATTTGCACATAGGGAAAGCTCAGCAAACAGTTAAATATATACACCCTAAAGAGCCACATGTAAGAATCACACATGCAGAAAATGGTAACTATCACATGGAAATAGCTGACCAACCACAAGACCCAAAATAGCAAATACCCACTGAAACAGTTGTACCACTGGAATTTGTTTGCATAAATTATTCACAGAATAATTCTGAATATTGAATGTGTACAATGTTAAGGCAGTCTGGGAAAGTCTGCACAGATGCATTTTTCTTTTTTCTACAGATTTTTATCACATCATGATAAGATTGGTCCTGTGGTCTGATCAGTTCTCTCTCTCTCCTCACAGTCTTGCAGACAAAGGTGTAACTGAGTGTCCCTACTCTACAGCACCCCTTGTAAGTCAGAGTCTGGTCAACTCTGAGCACTAAGAGCACTAAGATTATTATGAGCAAAGTGGTTAAATCAGGATTTCTTCATTAGAACAACTGCCTGTTATTAGCAGATTCTATTTGCTTGATGCTGAAAAAACTTACAAAAAATAAACTCTGAGAGTCAGCCTGGTTTTTTGCTGCCATTGGACTGTGCTATCCTTTTGGGTGCTCGGATCCTGCACTGACAAGTCCATAGCAATCTATCACTTGCCCCAAAAGTGCTCACATCTGAAAGGTGAGAAAAATACCAAAGGGTCCTTTAAGAGGCAGTTTGACACCACTATTTATTTCCTGTGATTGATTCATCACAATGCAAAGAAACAATTTCAGTTCTCTCCTAGACTGAAGGTACACAAGAAAAATAAATATTCCTTTCTTAAAATTCATGGATGACGAAGTTGAGTATCCTCTTGGTTCATCGTGACCAGGAATTTAATTCTATTCTGACAAGTGCATTAATTTAAGTCAATGCATCTTGGGTGGAAGAGGCATGAATCAATCTTCTTTTTTTTATATATTCAGCAGAAAAAAAAAAAAAAAAACCAAAAATATAGGGGAAAAAAAATCTTATACCACTTTTCCTCTACTGATTCTCCAGCAGGAAGTAAAGAATAAGAAATGTTCTGCACACTATCATAAATTTTCATACTACTGATGTTCCTGAAGTACTTGTGCACCATGAAATGAAAAGGAACAAGGCACGTTTGGGCCAAAAAAATTGGCATCTGACAGGTAGAAGGAGACAACCAGAGAAGGAAAAGGCAGCAAAAAGCAAAGGTCAAATGAATAAAGCAGCCTTTATTCATTCTGAGGTGTTTCAGAGGCAGAAGCTCTGTCAATTAAGCTCCAAGATTAATTTGTGGCCACGTGCAATCCTTATTTTCACCTCTGAACTCTGTCCAGTGTCTCAGGATACCTCTTCATGGCACAATATCAGGCCACACAGAGACCCTGAATGAACTTGCCCAAAGAACTAAAGTAACTAAAGCCTTTCTGAGAAGTGTATTAAGAACATCACTTTATCCTGGTTAGTCTGTGTCTAGTCCTGAGAGGATGATTGAATATAAATCTCTCAAGCTCTAGAGAAAAATGTAGCCTTGGCTTCTTATGTGGCATCTGCAATGTACAATATTTTTCCGTCTAGACAAACTCTGAATTGCCTTGACTAATAAAGAATGTTTTTTTGTATGGCTAATTTACAGACCTAGTGATGAAGGTATTATTTCAATTATCATGGAAAAAGAAATATAAATAAGAATAAAATCCCTTAAAGAGTTGGTGGATTCACAGAAGTCAATAAAAAAATTTACCACAGATATGAATATTACAAGAAGTTCATCTTTAGAGCCAAAAATATTCTTTCAAACAAGATGGAAAGGTCAAATTAGCATCTGGAACTATGTAGCTCTACCTGCAGTAAATTTATGACTTCTGTAGCTATTAGGTATAAGAACTTCACAATTGATAGTACATTTATCAAGTATATGAATCACCCTATCTCCATTTTTCAGGTACAGATTCAAAGGCCCTGCAGAAAATGTCGAGGTACTTAGCATCTAACATTAACAAATTTCCATGGAAAACAAATGGGCATCATACCTTGAAGAATCTGACACAAAATTGTTGGAATCCAGAATGCTGAGAAGTGTTTCTCTGCATGTTTTAAGGGATCTAAAACCTCTGGCAAACACTATTTTTAACCTTTGTCCATGGAAAGGGCTTCCTAGGCTCTGGGATGCAGCAGACCTTTCAAGAATGTGGATTAGATAGTAGCATAGTATGTAGTTTATCACAGGGTGAGAAATTTAGATTTCCTGGTTTGTTAGCATGGTAAGTAGATGAAGACAAGATGGAGGATCCTTGTCAGTTTTGGCCTCCTTCCTCCTTCTTCGTACACTCCACATTGGCTAGAATTTGCCACAGTGTAGAATCATGTCAATAGAGAATTAGTTAGTTATTGGAAGACAAAGAGAAATAATGTACGTTCTTACTGATAATTGGGTGAATTTTATCTTTAAGAGAGCTTGAATCTGTGTGTTCAGGGCTTTTTGCTGCCTTTTCTCCTGTACACCAGGCTAGTGTAAAGCCTGGTGTACAGAAACTGCAGATAAGAGAATAATAAACAACCTGAAGACCGAGAAAAGAACAAGAGTCTAGTTTGCCTTCTTCTTAACGAGGACTTTCTAAAAGGCCTCCCCTATCAGGGGAGAAACATGTGGGAGTGGGAGAACTCCCCCAAAAATTATTTCCCTCAAGTCTTATAAGTAATCAGTTGCAGAAGAGAGAAATGATTCCAATTTTCCAAGTTCAAGGCTGGCAGCCTCAATTCTGGACAGGTTCCCTCTCCTGCGTGTTAAAACTGCAGCCTGGAAAAGAAGCCACGTTCTGCCCCTTGCCTGAGTCTTTGACCTTGTCATAACACCAAAGACCCATGGGACCTCTTGGGGCAAGCTGTGAGAAGAGGGTTTTCTATATGGAGTAAATATTTATTGTAGGATCTTATTGCTCAGTCTCACTTGCATGGATTTTCACTGCTACAACAAATATCACTAATTCACCTGGTGGGGGGGGGGTTGGCTTGGTTTTGGTGTTTTTGTTTGCTTGAAATCTGTTTCCCCATACAAGCATTAGAGATCTCACGCTGGCACGGCCCAGCCAGAAGCCACAGTAGTGACTCCTGAGGGTGAGGCAGAGCAAGCCTTTCACATGTGAGCACTGCATAGCAGCAGTCCCACATGCTTTGCCCCGCTGCTGCTAAAAAAACCTGCTGAGTGCCTCATGGGAGAAGGGGCTGCATCAGAGCAGCAGCCTTCTTGAGCAGACAAGACCTGCCAGCTCAGGAGCAGATGTACCATAGCCTTTCTGGCATGTCTGTGCTCTCGGGAATGTTGTGCTTTCCTCTCCAGGGGCCCCAGAGGACTTTTGTTCCCCACCTCTAACCCACAACCAAGACATAGACAGGAAAGAAACATTTCAAGGTGACTGCTGGAGTGCTTTTTAGGCTTTCTGCCCCAGTCTGTAAGCTTACTTGGGAGAGTGATGTAAAGCACAGAGGCAAAAAGGGCTCCTGTAATCCCTGGGATTTCTATGTAAAAATCCAACCCTGGTTAGCTCTGCTTTCTTCCTCTAAAGAAAATGTATGAGCTTGGATTTGTGGGCTCTAGGAGTAAGTTCTTTAAATTAGTAAAGCCTGATTATTCAATGTGGGAAAGAACTCTGCTCCTTGGTGAATTTAGGGCTATTGAATAAATTCCACAGTCAAACACAATCCTTAATCTTAATCCTTAATTTCCTGATCCTCACCGCAACAGCAGATTAAATTCCAATTAGTTTATTTTCAGTTTAATTGTTCTCACATGAAAGATGCAAAACCTGAAAGACTGCTTGACCATGGGTTCAGAAATGGCTTAAACAAGGGCTTGATCCCAAGACCACCGAAATAAAAATTTCAATGAGTTTTGGACCAGTTGCTGCATAACACAAATTTTGTACAAATATCTAAACACATTCTGTTGTACAGGAAGAGTCTAGAAAAGCTCCCATCTCCCTGTACAATCACTGCCTTAAGTTCACCCATAGTTTCTTAAAAGAATTCAAAAGATGTTTTATTTGGAAATTATTTTATCAACATATTTGGTACATAGTATGCTTCTATCTCTGCTTCAATTACTACTAGTATTATAAATTGCAATTATTTGTTATGGAGATAATTAAGTCTACAAATAAAATACTGTGACTGAGCTTCTGAAGCAAATAAGCAGTAAGTACCAGGAACTGATTAATGCTAAACTAACAAGGAGTTTTTTCCCATGAAAATGGTGTAAGAATAAAAAACCAAAACACACAAAAAAACCCCAACCCCAAAAGAACTAAACCACCCTATATCCAGCACTTTTTGATGGTCTCTGGGAGGCACCATGTTTGCTAGAATGTTGCACTTAAATCTGAATATTTATTAAATTCACATGATAGCTCTCCCAAGGGCAGGGCAATAATGCACTGTCACACCAACATGTGTGACAGCCACACCAGTCAAAAAAAAAAGCACGAAATGTGCTGCATGTACACACAACTTTTGTGCACCAGTTTATTTAAAATAGGCTTGCAGAGCTAGAGGCAAACTTTAGCATTGATGCAAATGTGATTTTCAGCATGTGGAAAAGCTTTTTACCTTGAGCCATGAATATAACTGTACCAAGCCAACAAGAGTATTTTGCTTAGGGTAAATTTGGAGTTTCGTTATGGTGAAGAAGTCTGCTAGCAGAAACTGTTTATCGTCTAGAATGAAGATATGAGTTTTGGGAATGGCTATGTGAAACTATTTCTGAAAGTGAAGTGGCAGATGGGAGGCAAACCCTTGGGAAAAGATTGAAATCAGCCTTTTGATTAAACTCCATTTAAATAGAGCCACAGAGAATAAATTAGGTGTAAACGTTATATCCAGAAAGGATCCCAGACAACAAATTTGGTTAAATATTTTTTCTTTGCACAAATTCCTCTTTAAGTTCATTAAAGTATGGGAGGATAAAAGAAGAGTTTTCTTCTTAGTTCTATCTCTAAATTCATTGTAATTGCATGGCAGACAGTTGTACTTTGTAAGCAAATTTTCATTTACATTTACTTTCATCTTTACTTCTGTTAAGTGAGATTTCAAGAGAGCTAGAAAGCAATCAGGCTTGGGTCTAGTAAGCCTTAAAACTCTGGGCTGGCTGCTGTGATGCCATTCCCAGGTTCTCCAGACAGAAAAACCACGCTCTTCTTGAAATCAGAGGGGTCAGGGCCAGTGCCAGCCACTTAGGGTGTTTGCACAACAGAAACGTCCTTCCCCAGCAGCAGGACACGTGAAGACTGCCAGTACCCTGCAGCCTCAGAGTGAGTTTGTAATAGTAGCCCCCCTTCCTCACAGAGTTTAGGAAAAAACCCATCCACATCAATGCCCTCTATAAAGTTGTTATCCATCTGTCATTCCCTTCCCTTCCTTCTTAAATTTCATAATAGCTGTTAATGGAATAAAGTGCAATCTCTCTCTTTCACAGGTGGTTATGGTAAGACTCTCATGCACTGGTGCTTCTAGAGCAATTCCTGATTGCTAATTAATTGTCTTCTCAGTACTTCATGAAAAGAGAGAAGTAGTTTTACAGTAATAAAGTCAACAGCTGAGAAAGAGAACTGCTAAGGAAATCTGAGATTTTGAAGCTCAGGGTAATAGTGAAGACCTTTACAGGCAGTGTTTAAGAGATACCCATGGAAAGAGTCCTTTTCTTTCTCCATAGTCTGATGCATCACCTCAAGTTTAAGATTGATTTGACTTTATAGTTCATGTGCATGATGTAAGACTGTCATAGCCCTGATTTTTCAATTTCAGCTAAACTCAGAGACTCCTGGATTTGCTTTCAGGACAAGAACAATACTAAAATACTTCAAAAGATTAAATGTCTTCCCCTTCAAAACCTGCCATCTAGCCTGGCTTAGTGAGCTATGCTTTACACTGAGCTCTTTTTTCATCAGTTGTGTTGTGGGTTGGGTAGTTGTTTTCAAACCATACATCCAAAAGCAAGTTACATGGATGTTGGATAACATCTGTTTAGAGTCTCCAGCATCCCATTATCCATACTTAATGTTTTCAAAATCTCATTCAAAACTGAGCATTCTTCAGCACAGTAGCAAGACATGTTTTACATAGATTCATCTGGAAATTCCCTGAAGAATACTTTTGAGACTTTTGCAAGCCTATCCGAAGCACAGGAAACCACATCAGTGAACAAGAAAAACTCCACTAACACAGGCAAGATGCAATCATGGGTTTTAACCAGTCAGTTTGAAGATAAGACCTTGAGGCTTGAAGCTGAGGAAGAAATTTCTGCATTGAAGTGAAACAGTATAAACATTTGTTTTCTACTCCAAGGGTGCAAGGGTACCATCTGATGATATGATCCCATCCGAATTGTCATCTCATCTGAATTTAGCTGCCAAAAGCAAAACTTCAGTTTAGTGTCTAAGTCTAATTCTCTCCCCAGGTGTCTGCACACAGGCAAAAGCATTTTGGGGAGTGATTCAGTCCACCTGTTTGGAACACCTAGAAATGATATCTTAATTTTTGGTCACTCAAGGTGAGTCTGGACCAATGGCAAATCTTCATCAGGTTTACTTTGGGCAACTTTTGAAATTTATGTAGGATTGTATACAGCTGTCAGGACACCAGTGGCACTGAGAGGCTTTAGTCACTCTGACCATCTTTTTGTCTTCTCTGGCACATATGGCCATTGTAGCTCAGCTGTGAGCTCTCAAGATTGAGATCAGTAACCAGGTACCAAGATGCATTAGCAAGACTTAACCCAGCAGCTTCAATAATTTTATCCTCCTTCTCTTCTATTTGGCACTCATTAGACCACACGTGTGGTGCCAAATAGACAACAAAACCATGTCCAGTTTTGGAATCTCCAGTAGAAGACAGACACTGTCAAACCAGAAGGAGACCAGGAGAAGGCCAGTAACATGGGACCACTGGGGTGCTGGCTCACACAAGTGTAAGAAGTATCTGAGACAGTGGGCTTGTTCAGCCATAAGAGGAGGAAAAAAGGGATCTCAGGGCAGATCTTATGGCTGTCTTCAACAAACTGGTAGTAGTTTGCAGAGCAGGCAGAGAAACCTGCTTGTACATACATAGCAAAAGCACAAGAGGCTAAACAGTGCTACAGGCTTGTGGAAGTAAAATTAGTAATATTTGAGTGGCCAGATTCTCTAACAGATGCAAATAATACGTGAAAACTGAAGTGCTCAAACTTTTGTTGTTTGTAAGGGCTTTACTGCTCACCAATACAGAAAACGAACAAAACTCAAAGCTGCAAAAAACAACTGGTCACCTATAATAACAAGTCTGAAAGAAGGTGGAGAACCTAAGGGCAGCTTTCCTCTCTACAGCAGTTCCCAGCAAAGGCAGTCAGGAGAGGGGAGGAGAGCTGATAGAATCTATTTTGCATTCAAAAAAAGCATAAAGCAGAATTACTGAACGAGTGGGGAGAGAGAGGGAAGTGAAAAGGCTGGTCAGTGTTCAAGGCAGTAATGGTTGTGAATGCTAATGCCCTTACTGCAATTCCCAACTCAGCCAATTTAATGTGATGACAAACAGCAATAAAACACAATCCTGCATTACACTCCTACCATAACATCATGACACTACATTTTAAAGATAATTAACTTACTTCATCATCAAATTTTGCCATTGCATCTGAATGTAAAGTATGACAAGAAGATAAGGAAATTCTGCACCAAAGTAGAATTGGAGATTCTCAGCAGTTTCCCCTGAAGGCTGTGGCAAAATTTACTTCTACACAAGTACACATTTTTGGGTTTAGCATTTTGAAATACATTGCTTTCTTTGTGTCCTTTATTGCAGTACTCCTTTAATTAATTGAAGAATATTTATATAATCTGTGTGGCAGTTGCTGAGGTTATGGAATATGCTCCATTTAGAATCTGAATCCCACCATCACAAAGGGTGAAGATTTACAGTACAAAGGTTTTTGTCCCAGTTTTCCTTGCTTTGCAGTAAAATAGCGTATGCTACTCACTAGTGGGATAAATATTTCTTTGTTCAGAGCAGGGGACTGTCCTATGGCACCTGAGCAATATTCAGGGCTTGTTTAAATTCCATCCATTTAGGACAGTGTGATCAGTTCCTGAAACTTGCAGAGCTTAGATGACGCTCAAAGCTTTCTGAGTTTTGTCAGAAATATTCCTAAGAAAGTTTGATTACAACCTGGCTGTTTGACATAAGATTCGATGAAGAGCTCAGTTAAAGACACTCCTTTGTGTCCCCATGGATAAGATGCTTGCTACTACATGAATGGGAGAATGCATACAGTTTCCAAATCAGGACCAAGACTCAGTAGGGCTGGATAACTTCCAGTTTGCTAGAATGTATCAGCTTGTTTCCTTACTTTTATGTGTAAATTTCCAGCTCGGATTGATGGTTTTGATATATTTTCTTGGGAATAAAAAACCCCAAAAATCTACCTTGGAACTAGCTTCTAATATTAGTGGGTTTTTTATCACTGTCCAAAACATTTTGAAGATGAACCTCTCAATTGCCAATTATCACTTCCACTACCATTGAGGACAGGTAATGTATCTCGTGTGGCTAAAACAGGCTGAAATTTCTGCTGTTCTCTCTTTGCTTTCATGACCTAGCCATGCTACAGCAAAAACTAATTGCAGATTTTTCTAAATCTGCAGTGGCTATGCTTTCAAACTGCCCTGGTTTTGCCTGGGATGGAATAGCCTGGCTTTCCTGGAGGCAGCGGAACATCCACCTGCCCATGGGAAGTGGCAAATTAATTCCTTATTTCACTTTGCTTGTATGCATGGCTTTTGCTTTATTTATTAAGCACTCTTTATTTCAGCCCATTGTTTTTCTCACTCTTCCAATTCTTATCCCATAGTGGGGGGAAGTGAGCAAGTGGATGTGTGGGGCTTAGCTACTGGCTGGAGTTGAATCCCAGCACAAACATGGAGCACACATCCTGTCTGAAAGCTCTGCAAATGCCACCTTTTCCATTCACACAGCAGAAAGAACATGATAAATGCTGCAACACAAGGGTACCAATGTAGTAAATCTCAGTTCCAGACTGTGTTGGAGGAGGCAGAGGGCAAGTCTATTTCAAAGCAAAACAGATTTCACCCACCGACACTGTTGTACCTACAAGGACTAAGATGCACCGGCCCAAGTTTGGCATTTGAGCACCAGGCCCACATGTCTTCAAGGTATCTGGCCATGATTACTTGCTGTGTAGGAGGACAAGGTGCACAGTTATCAAATCCTCACCACCTCTTCAGGGCTCTTTGCAAGTTATTTTTGGATATATGTCTACTTCAGGAATAGCAGTTGTGTTTCTCCCTCTCTTTGCTGTCTCACCTCTGCCAATCAATATTATTTTCTCATTGCTCACTCTCCTTATAGAGGTATCTTATTTCCAGTCTCTTTATCTTCCCATTTTATCTCCTAATGGCTGCAGACTGGCCTTTTTTTCCCTCGCTGACCTTTTTTTCTTAATTGGGTTGTCCCCAACAAACCCTTCTGACTGGGTTGGATCTTGATGACCTGCTAATCCAGGTGCTCTCAGCACACCTCTTGTGCATCCCTCATTGTTTTTGTTTCTGGATGACCCCACACCCAGACAACCCCACACAGACTTGGGTGGCCCTTGGGTCACCAACAGACCCTGCCACCTCTTCCCTTCGGCAATTCCTGGTACAAGGCACTTGTAATCTTGGATCAGACTGAGTGGAAACAGCTAAATTGTGAGAAGTTGAGAGAAACCTCAGTATGGGCTTTCATCCCTATGCCTTGGTCCTTGTCTAAGGCTGTACCTGTGCTGTGGAAAGTCCCCTCCCCTGCCCAGCCCAGAGCTCTGGCTCCTCAGGCATCTCTCACCTCACCCATGGGATGCCTTGGCATCGCCACCTGCCCACACACCCAGCTAAGCCTTGTCACCATGGCCATGAGGTTCTGGCCCTCACCCTTCCAAAGGCCATTAATATTTGCTACAGGTTCCCCCATGCCCTGGTCATGTTAATTAAAAATATAAAAAATATCCTGCTAACAAAATGAATGCAGCTGTTCTGGCACCACTTTTTGTTCTCAACTCTTCTCATAGCATCCAGCAATTAATGTTATTTCTTGTCTGACTTTGCTTTCCACATTCAAAACTTAAAGTTAGCTTGATTGAAAGTTTTTTAATTCACCTTTCATGTACACAAATAAATTATTTTTGTTTCAAATAAATTTAATCTAGTCTAGCCTCAAGCACTAGAAAATATATTCCAACTTTTTCTATACCAAATTACTAAATTATTTTCATTAATGTAACAGATTACATTTAAGAATATTTTCAGCAATAAAACATATTCTTTTTATTATTAAAATATGTTCCCACTTCTGCAAGGACTTCAGTATTATCTCACTAATATGCTTAAAGGGTTGTAGGAAGGCTGCTCAACGGAGAGAACTTCAACAGAATGCACTTTTTAATGATGAATAAAGCTTTACATGTTGCTTCTCACTGAGCATTTTAAACCTCAAAAAAAAATCTGTTGCCATCCTGAACCTCATTAAATCCCCTATACTCAGTTTTCAATCATTAAGGTTTCATAAAATGATGGAAATTTTAGGCAGTTATCCTTTACCACAAAGCTTGAGGAAAACCCTTCAGTGATCAATTTCTTACTACAGATTGTTTTCATTGTTGTTGTTGTTCATTTTACAAGGATAAACTTCATATGTTGAATTTAATGCCATGGATTTAGTCTCTTTGACAAAAAAAAACCCCACTTTTATTTTAATCCTGTTTTGCAGATATTTCTGGGACTAGAATTTGATTATCACTTCACATAGGAAATGACTCTTTGCCATACAGAAGTCTTTAAAGCTGTGGCACTCCTGTCACTTCCAACATAAAATACACTCAAATCTCTGACAAATATAAACTTGGTGGTTGACATACTTCTCCTTGCACTGATTTATCATGACAGTTTAAGACCATGTGAAATGTGCAGCCCCTTTGAAATATCTAGATTGGGATCCATAAAATTTGACAAAAACAAACACACAAACACCACCCTCCACCGTGCAAAAAATAAACCACAAAAGGGTGGAAGACATACTATTCTTTATCAGACATAAACTTCTTTAGGGTTGAGTGGTCAGACAGAGCTCATTTTCTCTTCTCTTTTTCCATAATTTACTCATTTCTTAAAAGAAATGAGTAAATTATTTTCTTGGCTAAGGACTCCAAGGTGGTAAAAAAATCTGGAAGAGACAACATGCTAATTTAAACCTATAGTGATGCTTCCAAAATATAACATGGACCTTGAATGTAATTCTCTTATCAATCTGCTATTCTCCTCAGATAGAGATGTCATCTCGAAATAAAATCAAATGAAATTGTGTATTCTGCAACCACAATTAGCCACCTCACACTACATACTAGGTGCACAGACACAAGCTCCAGCCTGTAAGTTTGATTTCACTGTCACAGTATCTATTAAAAAAGTGATTAAATGGATTTAAAATCATTGAGAGATACACCTCCAAATACTGAGGAACTGATGAAAGAAAGAACACTTGAAGTAACGCAGATATGTTTGATAAAAATTGATATACACAAGTATTTCCAAATGCTTATTCATCCAGTTTGGTTCCAAGATCAAACATATATTCACATCTCATGTGAAACTCAATCATCTCCATGATTGGCTTAGAATGATCATAAAAATAAACAAAATAAGGACAAATTTCCATAGCTACTTTATATGCTTCCCAAGGGAGCATATGATTATGAGTACATAGGTACTTTCTTTTTAAATATGCATGTATATATAACAAAGGTGTCTAAACAGGATTTGCACATTTTTTCCTTTCTACTTCACGTGTTGCTGGAAGCAGCTTTACCTGGAGAGAATTTCTCTCAAACTGCATTAATTTATATTAAATGTTTGTTCTGCGTCCACCGATGATCCAGTGTTCGGATGTGTCATGTTATTGTGGTAAGATCTTTAGTAAATCGTTTTTTCCTAAGCAATAATTCTGCTTTATCCATTAGCTCATTCACATTATAAGTTGATTTTCTTCCTTCTCAATTTGACAAGCTTGTGCGCTTTCTTCTTCTGTTCATTTACTCTTTTAATGAGCTTATGCTGCTTTTCTTTTCATTTTAGGTTCTCCTCAGTGGTTTTATTTAAGGTGGTGATCTCAATGTCATTATATATATTTTAAAGCTAAGCAAATACAGGACTGAACCCTTTGTTCCTAAGTTATTTAAATATGTCATTACATGTGAACAATTTTCATGAATCTTAACCTGAATTGTTTTGGTTATTAAAGAAACAGCTGAATGTTTCTGAAATGTTGTCTCCCTTTGTGGACAAATCCTAAAGAAGCAGTTTCCAATTATTCATTAAAATGTTTCTTTTAAAAAAACATGAAATATCAGAGTATATGTATTTATCGTCTGTTGTGGCTTTCCAATGAATTTATTCACATTGTTATGTTATACGCAAAATATTCTTTATATTGCATGTCATCCAACTATCTTCACCTCATTATGATTTTTTGCTTGATGTTTACTTAATATTTTCTTAATTTTCTTTCTCCCCCTCCCTTAGACTGTCTTTTACCAAGGAAAACTACATTTATGGGACGTTTTAAGCTTTCCTACAATGAGATGCAATTTCTCATCTATTTATGCAAAAGGATTAATAACCCAAACAACGATCAACTCAAGTTAAACAAGTGGCAAGTAAAACATCCAAAAATCACTTTTATTCTATTTGGGCTCCTCTTGTCACAGGCAACGAAGACCAAGAGCAGACACAGGAAAAGATTGTCCGTACATCACAACACCAAACTGTTCGGCTTTTCAATTGATCATCTTTTAGACAGAAAGCAGATTAATCAAGTGAGATATCTTTAAAAAGTTTTTCTGATTTTACTTTATCTCTGCTAATACATTTCCCCCCAAAAAGACCATGCCAATTCCACATGACACAAATTTAGACAACACATTACAAAATAAAATTAAGCACAAGGGAGGTAAGAGAGACTGTGACCTGAAGGGTTCACTTCAACAAAAATTTCACTTCTCTTTGTTGCCCTGCATTCCTCTGTGCTAAATAATTAAGAACTACCAAGAGATTGTTTGTACTTCCCTATTTTTCTGCTCCAGGAAAAGAGGAGAGAGGAAAAACCCACACTGTTGAAAAGAAGCCAGGCTTCTTCTAACAAAATACTTTAAAACATGCTTAACATTAAGTCCACACGTGACTCACCTCCACTAGGCACAAGAATCATTGGATAAAATGCTATGAACTGCTACACTCTCTTCCCAGCACTTTAGCATCTGTGAAGCTTTCCCTTGATCCTTATCAGCAGCATCCATAATTCTTATATGTGAGCATTGTGACCTACTTTCCAAGATCTTCAGACATCGCCATTGGCTATTTTTAGCACTCTACTGACTCATTTGATGTCTCTGTGCATAGAGGGCTACCCACTGAGAAGATTTACCTCTCTTCACAATTTTACCAGCACATTTTCTCCAGCTTGAGACCACAGATGTGGGGAAGTGTCCTGCAAGTCTGGACTAAGTGAGAAATTTCTCACATGACCTACTACAAACCACAGTGATGACCCTCTGGAAAGGCTGGGGTCAAGCTGCCAGCAGTCATGGCTAACCTCTGCATGCTCACAGAGCAGCTTACAGACATGTGAAAATAAATGACTTCTTTTAGTTTTTGTTTGCTTTCTTCATTGGCAGCTTCCCTTCATGACATTCATTTTTTTTTTTTTTTTTTTGGAGCAGAAATTAAGACATCAGATTCTTGACACTACTAAGACAAGTCTGTGCAGGAAGCCTTCTACTGACTGCTTCCAAGGGAGATACTTTGAGCATGATTCACAGTGGAAAATAAGAGCAGCAATGCAGTTACTCCACAGTACAGAAAGATGTTAGCAATTAATGGAGCACAACAAACCTTAGAAATGGCAATTAAGGGGGTAAAGAGCAAGAATTGCAATTGTTTTCAGAGTCACATAGCAAATGCAAGGTGCTGCATGACTTGCTTAGGACAGTGGACCCTACCTGGGACTAGGAACTTACAGCCTCAGGGGGAGCTTGACCTGAAGGCCCAAGCTAAACAGGCTCTCACTGGATGAGAACATCACATATGGACAATAGCACAGTTGGGTATTTGTCTAAGGAGACCAAATGTATAACCATGGCCTTGGCATCTGATGGGCACTTCACCCTGTGGTCAGGCTCCTTCAGGTGTTGGGCTGTAGCTTCACTTTGCACAGAGATAATATGAGAAAATAAATTCTCTGATTAGTTCCATCCTGAATGTGCTTGCGTCTCTTCTCAATGAAAGGGAAAAACAGGTCAACCACCACTCACACCAGTACGTCCACCCTCACAGTACCAGAGTTATTTTTCTGGTCAGTACCAAAGACATCTGCCCCACCAGAGCTGCAGGAAGAATGTCAGTCTGTCAGCTCGAGGAGGGGGGATGTCTCACCCACTTTGCAACCTCCTGCATGAAGATATGCTGAAGATATTCATTATGAAAAGGCAATTATACCTTCATCAGTAGAAGTCGTTGTAAAAGCTACTGGGTTTTGGTAGTTAGATGTTGTAAAGTCCAGGATCATGGCAATCAATACAATAATTGTTTCTGCCTCATTACCTAAGAGAAGTCTGCATTTTCACTGCAGAATGAATACACTTTGTGGATTCTCATCTTTCAGACTTGAAAGTGTTAAAAGCGTCTGTAGCTGGCAGTGTGCCAACTCATCCCATACTATCAAATATCTTTTCTGTATCAAATTGAAGTGCTCTTGCAGGATTTCTCATGATTTATTTCCCATGTATTCTGAACCACTGGTCTTGGATTATCAGAAACTGAGCAGTGTTGTAAGAAACACATGAAAAAAGATTTTTCAAGTGTATTGAGCTGACTATGGCCAACTGAAATCTTACTTCACCCATCAAGAAAGCATTTTTGTAAGCTTTTCCTTTTTTTGGAAGGAAAAGCTTTTGTAACCTCAGCCTAGACAACTTAAATTATTCAAATATTCAATAAGAGTGTTCCTCAGGCTTTAAAGAAAGACTGCAGGACACACATCTAATTATTTTATTAGATTGAAGACATTAATTATAGGAAGTTAGATTCTGTAGAAATCTTTCCTGAGATCCTGTCCACTTCAGTTATTCTGCATTTTGATTTTGAACTTAATCTTTTTTCCAAGAAAGAAAAAGCCTCAAAAATATTTCACATGCCTACTGCTAAAAGTTTTGAAAGGTGTAAACCAGGAAACACAGAAAGAATTGTCCTCTTTCACACAGCAACTAGGACAATTTCTTCCACATAGTTCTTGGTAGCATCCTCTAAAATTTAAAAAAAAAAAAAAAAATTAAGGCAGAGATATTTACTGACATGATTAGATAGAACTGCTTTTATCAGATGGCCACTAAATTTCCAAGAGAGAAATTTCCAAGAAGTCCCCTGGCTCTACATGAGAACTGTTATACTGTGAGGCAGAATATATCTTTTGCTGAAAGAAAAACAAATACCTTAAAAAATATCCAAAGTACTCACAAAATGCTGGGTAAGTAAGTAAAAGATACCACATGCAGAGTGGTAACACAAAGTGTTCCAGTAATAAAGTTGGACAGAAAAATCCCTGGTTTTGCCAGTAAAGGGACTGTGGTTCTACCAGATGGCTGATGCCATTCTCAGTTGAGGGGAAACTTCGTCTTCAGGTTTCCTCTCCAGAAAGTTGGGAAGCAGGCTATGAAATCAAGTAAAGTATCTAGTTTGGCTTTAATTGCAACCCTTATTAACAACCGCTCCATTACTTACCTAATTACAGCTGAACTTTTCTGTTATGTTTGTTAATTATGTGAAAAACGAGGTTCACTTTCCTGGTAAAATTGTAAAACTTCAATAAAAGACAAGACAATAAAGCAAAAGTATACAGCCATCTTGCATTCAGCCAAGAGCACACCCTAACTCAGAACACACTTCTTTAAATACACCAACATGTTGCATATTCATAGACCCTCATGCATTATTCAAAAACATTCCTTTGAGTTCCCCTAACCTGCCCTCATGCCATCCTCTAGATCAATATTTTTTTTTCTCCTTGTGGCTCCATCCTGCCACACTACCTGATAACTGATGATCAATAAATTCCTTCCCTTGGGGTCTGGTGTCCATCTTCATCCAGATAGAATAATCCAAGAATGTGAAGAATTTCCTGATTATCCTTTACCATTCTCTGAGTTAGTTACAAAAGCCTTTTTACATTACCATGTTATAGCCCAAGAAAAATATATTTATCACACTACGATTCCTAAGTTTTGTTAATAGCAGAAATAAAAGAAACCATATGCATACAGCAAAGTTTTCCAACTTTATGCATACCGTATTCATTTCAATATTTGTGAAAAGCCAATAATATAATATGCACTTACAACAATTATATGAGTAAGCACAAGGTGCAGCATTTCAGCCAGGAAGATTCATTATCCAAATTTTAACAGACAAAACCAACATTTACCCATTTACGTATTTAACCTTTCTGTTATCCACAGAAAATCACTTATAACAGCAAACCAAGACTAAGACTACATTATGCAACAGATTTTGCAGTCCTACTGGGAAAATATCTCTGCTTTGAGCTAGTGAACACCCAGTTGAGGAGACACTTTCTCAAATAATCTCAAATTGGTTTACAACAGAAAAAGAATTGTTAGGGAGAATTCAGATACTGTTGTCGTGAGGAACATACTAACTGTTATGAAGTTACTGCACAATTCAGTGCCTTGAGGAGGGATCTCAACCAGTCACAACAACTAAGGAAGCCTTTAAGCTGTGCTAGCTGTTAGGCTGCGCAATGAAAGGCTCATTTCCATGAACACAAAAGGAGCACAGAGGAAACCTCAGTAACCTGACAACAGAAAGAGAAGCCCCAGCCCTGAACCCTCTCAGGACTGCTTCAAGAGAGCCTCAACCCCAGTGGCAGGAAGGACACCCTGCACCAGGCAGGGGCAGCATACCATCTATGGGAGCATGAGACCCGTTATGGAACAGAGGGAAAGAGTATTCCAGGATTGGGCAAGATTTATAAAAGGGTGTTTAACAGACAAACTTGAGAGGAATGATTTGTCTTTACAAACAAGCTGATAAGGATATGCTGATAGATAAAACCAGCACTGCGAGATAAAAGAAGTAATGGGAAGGATTCCACCGATTGATGAATGGAAAAAAGATATTTGCCTTACAAACAAACTGTAGGTTTGCTGATAAATGAAATTGGATATTGAAAGATGAAAGAAACAATGTGGGAAAGCCATAAATTCCATAAGAATTAAAAATTAAAAGGGAGGTTTATACATTAGAGGGGATTCATAGGTATCAGGCGCTCTGGGGAGTCTCTACCTCTCAAGTACCTCAGCCAATGGGGAAAAAGAGAGGGAAATGCAGCGGGGAAATTAGGATAAAAAGGATCTCAAAAAAGGATTTTTGCATCCTCCAAAAATTTGAGACCCCAGTGGAATGCCCCATGGCCTCTCCCTTTATTCAAATAAAGTAAAAGGACTCCTCTGTCTCCTTTTTGGACACAAACCTTTGTTGTTTGTGGATTAATTTTCCTGGCAAACTGAACATAGGGGAAGGGAGGATACAAGATGTTTTGTAGAAAAATATGCTTGGTATAATAGAGAGATAAGATGGGGGAAAGGGGGCCAGTCATGTTTAGCAGAAGGTCTGGCATCTTGCCCGGCATCAATTCATCACATCTTCACCATAGGTGCACCTGCAACTGCAGCAAGCAAGGGTGCACTTGCCAGTGTGTGATCTCTGGTGAGCATCAGGCCAGGCAGCCAGAGAGGAAGGTAAGTGGGCTGGGAGCCAGGGTGCACACAGCTGTGCGTCTGAGACAACCAGCAGGTTCGGGAAACCCAGACCTAAGGCTGGAGAAACTGTTACCACATGAAAAATTATCTGCACCTGTTACCTAACACAACAATTTTTCTTCAAAAACCACTGGCCTGTGGAACTGCACAATGCACATTTTGTAGGAAGAAGAACTGGAAAGCAATCAGTCCAGTTGTGCCAACTTTCACCAGTTCACTGGGCAGTTGGGTATCACTTTGGGTCAACCACCAGGCACCACCAAAGAGACATTCAGGACAGGAAAAAAATGCATGCATAAGGAGGGAGGAAAATATGTTAAAATTTTCAGGGAAATTACTATCATACATGTGTTGATTCTGGGAAAATCAATGAATATGTATGTAAAATATAGTACATAAACAGGAGCTTTTCTGTATTCAGCATGCACTACATTTTGGAGGAGATATCCCCTCGTGCATGAGCAATGAATGTTTCTGTCTGTGTTCACCCCTGAGACCCTGTGTGTACATAAGTGTGTCATGTACTCATCTATCAGGAATACATGGGCAGCTCCATGGCTAGTTGGACCTTTGGGGATGGAATTTCAGCAGCCTCTTTCCTATCAGATAATTTAGGATTTAGGAGCTCCTAGCAATATGTTCAACAATAATATATCTTGCAGTATATCCAAAAAGTTGGAAGGTAAACCCAGAGGAGATTTATTGATGTTGACAAAGTAACTGGTTGCCCTGGAATTGATTTGAACAGCAATTGCTTTGTGCAAGGTTTTGTTCTGAAATTATACTAAAACTTCTGCAGGGAACGGGTAGCTGCAAGTTGTGAAGCTTCAGCAAAGGGAATGAAACTATCAGCAAATCTTTCCCAAGCTAGGCAAACAAGGGAGCTTTTATTAGATCTTTCAGAAATCTCAGGAATTCAGATTCCATCTTGGATTCCTGAGAAAGTGAAATTGTGGGCAATGAATGCCATTATCTTCAAAGAGGTCAGTCATTAGCAACCAAAGAAACTTTTTAATCCAGTCTTGAACTTCTGCAAAATACCAGGTAAGAATTTAGAACTGAGCCTGAAATGTGAATCAAATACCCTTGGAATTCATAGATGGAAAACAATGCCAAAGGGAACTTAGACTATTGGCCAATGATCAGACCATCACCACAGAAGTCCTGATCATTGTAAAATATGAGCACGGCAATTTCTGCCAGATCAACAAATATGCACAAATAAATAATGGACTTCTATTACAGAACTGTAAAAAATGTAGAAACTTTTCCTATAGATCAGCTATCACAAAAATCTGATGGCGGGTAACAAAGACTTGGTGAGAGAGGAAAAAATGAAAACTGTGATAGTTTCCATCTTAATGTCCTGCATGTGCCTTATAGAACAACATGCTATAAAAGTAAGAAAGAATTGTTACCGATTGTAACAAAATCACAATAGTGGGTCTCCTGATTTTTTGGTTAGTGTATATACAGTTTATGTATATAGTAAAGTCACAAAGGTCTTCATTTTCTGATGCAAATCCAGCCTTGCTGACTGTGCACGAAACATTCATGTTTAGTGTAAGAAGAACAGATTCAGGCAGAATTTACCCAGACTTGTAGAGCTCTGGTGAGCATGGACCACAGAATACATATAGTAAGAGCTGCCCCATGGCAACTCTAACATTAAATATAAAGTTGTTGTTAGGTCTGTTCTAATTTCAAAGAACTTGTCTGCTTATAATCAATAAATATCAGTGTATAAGGTGTAATAAAAAAACCCTCTAAACCAAACTAAAAAAAAAAAAAAATCAACAAAACCCCAAAAAAACAAATAAACAAAAAATCCCAACTAACCCCCCCAAATCCCAAACAAATGAACAAACAAAAAACCCAAAAAATAAAAACCCTCTGAACCAAACACCCCAAACCCAAACATAAGACAGCCAAAAAAAAACCCACAAAAAAATCTCAATCCAAAACAACCAAACCAAATAACCAACCAGCCAAAACACATACCCACACCAAAGAAACCCACCACAAAACAAAAATCAAGATTCCACTTGTATCAATTGAAGAATGTTATCGTGAAGACTGTGATTACTGCATAGAAGACAGTACTCAGCAAGGGTTCAATAGTACCTAAAGTGAGTGCAGAGATGGAGATGTCTCTGGAAAGCTTAATCAGAATTTAGACACACTGACCCTGGCAAATGTGCTGAGCTGTAAAAGAACACTGAATGAGTGGAGGCCAAGGGAATTTAACCCTTCCCTTACCTACAATATGTATTTTTTTGGGTTTTGCCAAGCAGCCACATGGGAGGAGCAGTAACCATTGCAGGGAGTAGTATCACATAAATGCCAGTAGCAGCTAGGACTCATCCCAGTATGACAGGGATCAAGGAAGCAGAACAGCTCTTCAGTGCATGGGCTGGGTCCCATCCCACAGGGTAAAGGAAGAGGAGACACAAAGGGGCACATATGAAAAGCACTGCAGTATTGCTTCTCCCTGGAGCAGACATAAAACATGATCACTGTGACCCCAAAGTCCAGACCATAGAAGGATACACTGAAAAATTTTTAGGAAAGAGCTAGAAGAACACCTCTGAATGACCCCAGGGGAGCAGGTTGCTCCTAGCATCTCCCTGGAGATGCCATTTACAAATAGTTTTCCAAGCCACCCAGGTGATTCGCAGGCTCACAATCCTCTGTGTGGCTTTTAGGGAGAAGACACACAGGAAAGCTCAAGCCCCTGCAGTATTTGATCGGGTGAGGTTGGTAAATGGAGGGTGAATTATTTGAACCAGAGACACAGGAAAATCTGACATGATTTACTGAGCCTTTGCCAAAGAGCAACAATTCTTTGCAATTCTTGCAATTTTTTTTAAGTTCAACTTTCCACCAATAGTATCTAACCCAGGCCAGCCAAATTAAGTGAAGGTTATCATAAGAATAAAAAGTGACCATGGCAGGGAAGCAGTAAGGGGCTGTAGAGTCAGGATGGGATCTGTAGAGGGCAGACTCTAGAGGTGATGAGTGTTGAAGAGACAGGACAAAAACGTTCAGAGGCATTTTCCTGCACAATACTTTCATGAAAAAGTAAAAACTTAGAATGCAGATGAGGGAAAATAGTAGAGAGAGTAAAGACACCTCTTATATTAGTATTTAGAGATGAATGCTCACTGAATAATTGCCTTGTGCTTGTGATGTGGAAAACTGAACAGGGAGAAGAGCTCACTGCCTGGAAATGACAACTAGAGATACTTTTGCTTCTCTGCCAAAGAGAAGTCTCTAGCCCCTCTAAACAGGGGGCTGCACAGTTTTACCCTTTTATACCTGCCACACCACCCCCTCATAACCATGACAGTGGGAAATAAACCTTGCAAGCCCACTCTTGGAAAGATAATTCCTGTGTAGAGCAAATTAAAAGTAGCAAAAAGCAAATTACAGAGTGCTTTGTTATCTTTTAAATGCACAAATAATTTGATTTCTGAATTATGGATTAGCCAATGAATGCTGGCCAGTTCTGATAGGAACTTGATGTTCAGACACTCTGCTGTAAGGAACATGGACCCTATTTACCCTTCTCTTTATGCTTATATCCTGATTGAGCAGACCTATAGGCAAAATAGTAACAGTTTAACATTTTTAACTGGGGTGTTCTATCTGTTATCAGCAGTAGTAAACTGGAGTATACCCAGGAACAAGTACATTAAAAGCAAATTTCATAAGTAAATTGTTGAAGATAATTTTTCCATGTTACAGAAGAAAGTAGATCTCAGTGACCATGACTGCTCTTCACTTTGACCTGTCCAAGTTATTTTTATGCTAGCAAGACAGGCACTGAAAGCAACTTAACCACAAAAATTGGGAGTGTCACCACCAGTATCCCAGATGTTGATCTGGGTAAGCATTACAGATTGTGATGAACAGGTTGCTACAAATACCCAAGCAAGTTTCAGGTTAAATTAGCTTTAGACATGTCTAAAAATCCACCCATTCTCTCTGTTCTGGTCCCACTTATAAAGCTGCTGGCTCACAGATTATACTTCATGCTGAATATGGAAGCATTGCTAGAAGTGCTCACTAAGGAACCCAGAAGTGCCACCAACCTCCTTCCCTTCTGCTTAACATGAAAAAGAATTCCCCTTGATACCCTCCATAGTTATGTGCAAGAATAGAAGATGCAGATCACGTACACACATTGCTGGGTAGCTGGAGATCTTAAGCAGTGCTATTTTTCCCTGTAGACAAGTTCGAGTGTAAAAGCAGATAACTGTGACATTTTTCAGAGGGTCAGCCTTGCAGTGCCAGAGCAGATTGGAATTTGGGAAGTGCAGGGAGACCATAAAATGAATAGGAGAGCTGCTTTCAAGCTGCAGAATCTTTGTTTTGGGAGACTTGCACACTACACTGACAAATGCCCAACTTTGCTGCCTTTAGCCTCAGGTCCAGTGACACTGTCAAGAACAAACTGGTGTTGAAAACTCTGCTTTAGGCTGAAGGAAGAAGAGATGCCAAACTGGTTATCTGAGGACTGCTAGAAACTATTTTATGCTAGGGAGAATGATAACCCACATTAATATAGCCCAATATTTTAAAAGAACAATTTAATGGAAAATGCATTCCCTCAGGGAAAAAAAGTCAAAATGGAATTTACTTGACCAGACATTGTGGTGGCTGATATGGTGATTAGGACGTCTGAGATAAACAGTTACTGTAACTTATATTGACATTAAACCCTTTAATCAAAGAAACAAACACATCATTAACAAGAAATAATTCAGAGTGATGGATAGTTATTACAGTTAGAAAGAATGGAGAACCTAAATCACAGGACAAAGTGGGAATTGTGCATACCATAAGAAATATTTTGCATTTTGGATGACTGTGGTTTCACAGCATTGGTAAGATGTGGGAAATTAATTACACCAGATTTTATTTTATGAATGTTTTATGTAGAAGACTGTCACAAGACATGCGAGCCACTGAAAGCCTCAAACCAATGTATTATAACCAGAAAATCCATTACTTGAGCCATTTTATAGAACACAAATATTCCTAAGTGTCCCTGAAAGATATTCAGTCCAAGTATGGTGGAAGTAAATAGGTCTACAATAAAGCTAAATTGATTTTCCCAGGGCCTTACCACTGGAATTGGAGTACAAACCTCCTCATCAGCCAGCATAATAATTTACCCAGCCATGAGCAGTGGGAGCATTTCTGCATCTCTTTGTGTTAACAGAGGCAAGAAAATAAACACTGCTTACGTGCTGCAAGATAAAAGGTTCTGACTACTCTACCACCACACCTCTTTGCACACAAGAGTTTAGGCTGTAGCTTGAGTATTATTTCCTTTTCAGGGCAATATCAGATTCAGCAATCCCCAGCACGCTCGTTGCCCCTGCACACAACTGCTCCTCAGCAGCACCTGTGCTTTTCTTCCACCTCATGTCCTGCACTGACCAAAATTCCCAAACAGAAAAGGGACAGAACACAGGTAGAGCAACAGGGCTGTTTGTGCTGCTGCCTCCACGGAAGTCAGTGCCAGCCAGGCCATGGCTCTGGTCACACATGTTTTAATAGCTCAGCAATGTTCTATCAGTGCCAGAAAGAGTATATAGATAACTTGAGAAATTCAATCAACTCTTCCTTACTCAAACACACCCCCCCCAACCAAGAATACAAAAGGATCTTTTAGCTCTTTTGGAAACAGCTTAATTTACAAATGGATCCTTTGGTTCAAGAAACCAAACCACTTGTCACACATGAGCAAGGTTGATAAACGCTGGATGTAAGAATCAGAGATTTGGAGACATTTTGCTCTGCTTTTTCCCTAATTCAGCAGTCACATAAAGACAAATTTGCATTGAGCAAAAACTTAGTGACCTTTAATATGAATTGCCCTAGGACTCTTAGGCCTTGGAGGAGATACCAGAAGTTAGATTGGAAAATAGCCTTCAGCTGGGAGGTCTGCCTCTTGCCAAGCCTATGATGAACCACAAAGGAGGGAGGGAAACTTATGCCCTTGAAACATTAGAGTTCATATGCAATCACACTTTATCACTGTTGGCAGCTACATTTTCTGCACAGTCTTTGAGTTTCTGCAGTGAGCTCATCCATCATCAGTTTTTGGGTGTTCTCCTCTCTCCCCCACCATAAGAGTGCCCCATCAGCCCTTGGGACACCTCATTTCCTCACAATACCAACAAGACCTACCTTACACAATATTTCAAGGGTCACTAAGTAGATACAAGGCTGATGTACACAAAAAAATCATCTCCAGTTCATAGGACAGCTGAGAGACATACATCTTGTGTGGTTTGAAAATGCTCAGACACAACAGCCCCACAAGTCATGGGGGCACACCATGAAACAGACTTACACCTCTTGTCAGGAGGCTTCTTTCACCAGATAGAGCTGATTGATTTTCCCTCAAAGAAAGCTTTCCTCTATCTCACAAACCCACCAAAAGAAAACCACGCCAAAGGAACATTTCAGTTCACCCAGTGAAGCTTGAGACAGAGATTTGCATTTCCAGCAAGTACCACATCCAACAGGATACAGCAATTTCTCTCCAGAGCTGGCTCCATCCTGGAGCCCTGAACAAGCCCAGGTTTGCAAAAGATTATGTGGACGCATCTCAAGCCTGCAAAACTATCTAGCTAAGCATTGTACCTTCAGTCAAGGAAGTTGTGTAGGCTACAAAGGTTTGCTTGGTCCTGCCAAAAGCCTCTGGCAACCCCTCTTTTATTTTGTGATTGCCTTCTATTAAAAAAAGGTGATTGTTTCAGGGCTTTTTTTTTTTTTTTTTTTTTGTCAAGTGCAAACAGAAATGCTTCGCATGACAGACTATTTACCCTCATGTGGCTTGCGACTGTCTTGAGATCAAAGACTCCCAATTACAGGCACATAATAACATTTTCCAGCTTAATGAGAATGAAACCTGGAATTTGAGTTAAATTACAATATTTTTTGAAACTAAAGATAAACATAGGACACAGTTTTGAAGTCTGCAATTTTAGGGCTGCAAAAGCTCAAATAAGGTTTACTTAGAATGAATTAAACCCCTCAATTTGAGGTCTTTCAGATGGTACAGAGCTAACCTATTTAATGTCCAACACAACTGGATGACAATTTTCATGTCAGCAAAGGAAGCAGCAAATAATAGCAAAATATAGCAAAACACACAAGTTATGATAAACAAGAATGAACATAAAACAATACAGGTTGGAAATTAGAATAGACAGTATTGCCTAAACATTTTTTCAGGTGCAAAGTATAAAAATAGTTACTGACCTGTATCCAGATAAGAACAACTTCATCACCTTCCTGGAGGAAACCAAATTGGGAATCAGCCTCATCATCAGAAAGACATGGGCCCAACTTCCTCACATCAGGGATTAAGCAGGAGAAGGTCACATCCCAGCATCCAGGGCCTCACTGAGAGGCAGAGACATACAATGCTGAACATGGGGGACTGATGGACATTACCATCAATGGGTAATGGTACCCACTGATGGCCTACAGCACAGCAAAGTATGAGCCAGGAGCCATCTAGGAGGGGCAACAGGAAAGCACGGCTCCACAGAAACTCAGGAAAGGAGCAGCAGCTCCAGGCTGAGCTGAACGGACCCCAGACCATGGTGTGGCTGGAGGATCCAGGTGAGGCTAGGCAAGGGGGTCATTAGGCCCATTAATGCTCATTAGGTATTTTCACAGGTGGTCCTTGATGCTGTGAGAAAGGCCCCAAGCACAGTACAGTTTGCAATGCATGAGAAACTACAGAAGCAACCCTGTGTGAGATGGTTAGCAGACATAAGGCTCTGGACCTGTGAATTTCTGGAACTTTCCCAGGTGTCTGTACTTACACTTAAACTTATGTGGCAAAACAAGGTCAAAATGTCTGAATGTGGAATAGGACAACTCTCAAGAGAGCTTGGAATGAAGCAGCTCGAAGACCACTTGATACTTATGTATAATATGTTTAAATTTCGTTGTTGTTGCAATATCTCTTTTCTTCACTCACGCTGTATTTTCAAGCACTATTACCAAAAGTTCTCTCAGCTATTTTCATTCCCCTGACATGGCAACAGTTCTTGAAGAATGATGGTTCTAAATTTTGCTCTGGCCAGAGTAATTCTATTTGAAGCCATTTTTATGCTTAGCTCACAACTCTTTTAAGTAGCCAATTTTCAAATTATGAATGTTTAGAAAAACTAATGACTACTTAGATTTCTTGAATTTTAGGCATGCAAAAGCATTACTGCATTTAAAGGTGCTAAGAAAGTATATTTAACTGTTGTCAATAAAAAAGTTATGGAGCTTGTTCCTTTGACTCAGAACACTCAAATCCCATGGGCCCTAAAATAAGTACACTTTAAAGTTTAGCACATATGGTTCTGACTAATTGGGTGACCCATAAGAAAAACTTAGATCAAATTACTGACTGACCTATTTTTTGCCTGAACACATTATATACAATGGCTGTATGGTTTAACACATACATTCATACAACACAATTTCCCCAAGGAATTTGCAGCTCAGAAGCGAGTAATTACATTATGCAACGTTTTCAAAACACACTCTCCTCATTCATGATTAACCACACAACTGTGTGCATGTGCCTCAAACTCTGTTTTCTGAATTGTGCTCCTTCATGGGAACCATTGCCCTTGCATTGACGAGGTGAGAGGAATCTGAGTAATGAGAGGAATTTTAGTCAGAGCTGGTTTCAGTGCCCTCCTTTTCACCTTGGACTTCTACAATCTCTGAGCTTACAGCCGTAAGAGGACAATCCCAAATAAGAAGTCAATTGAGATGAAAGCAGAAGCTGCAGAATCCTACAAAATCGTGGCCCTGAAACATGTGTTTAACTTAATCCAGGGCACCTTCCCACTGACAATCTTCTCATGCACAGATGCAACATGACAGCAAATTATTCCTCTTCATCAACACCTGCAAGAAACCTCTTGTGTTTAATCTTCAAGCATGACCTTTAAAGAGTCATAGTAAGACACACAACCTCGACAGCCAGTGGGAGTTGGATGCCTACAGTGATTACAGAATTGGAAAGCTCTTGGGTTGCTAACAGCACTGTTAGATCCTCAGATTTGTTATTTTTTTTTTACCATGTACTTGCATCCTCAAGATTTTCAGTGAGGCATGCAGAGCTGGATTTCTCTATATAAATCTCAGATTTGCTGGTTCTCTGTATTTGACTCACACCCTATTGTGCAACCAAACCGCAAACTGCTTTTTTCTTTCTTTCAAATAATCCAGAATAATAAATTGGCAGAGTGAGTTCTTCTGGCATCTGCCTGGTGTTTCCCATAAGACAAATGCATAAATTTTCTGAGAAGCTAATAAACTGCAAAACTGCCAGGGTTAGTTAAAAGAGTTCCTTGGAAAACCTCTGGTATTAGATGCACAGGTTGCTGTTGTGCACAACAGATAGAAAATTAACATTAAAGATTTCAGGTGGGGAACACTGAAGCTATCAAACACCACCTGGCCTAGGTCACTCCAGGTCTTGAGCACACAGGAAGTGAGAATGTGAACTCAGGTTTTTTGGGTAGGGAGAAGTGTATTTCCCTCATAGGAAATACCAGAAAACATGGTGGCATTTTTGAGACACCACCAGGTGCGCCAGCAGAGCAACATACATACAGCAAGGACAGAGAACTTAGATGTCCTGGTCTGAGGAGGAATTCCACCAGGATTTGCTGCTGGAAGGAAGGAAAGAACAGAAGTGGGGCCACAGCTGTGGCACAGACCTCTGGGTCTGGAAGGACACATAGCTGCAGTTTCAATGAGGACTGCGGTGACTCCAAGCTGGTGCCTGGAGCTGCCATGCTGAGAAGGGCTTAACACCTGTGATGGAGCCAGAGTGTTCAAGAACCACTGGATTTTCAAAGCTTTACAATATTAACTGCAGAGGGATTTGAGAGATGAGGTTATAAGAGGGACCTGACTGTTTATTAATAGACTGGCTTTTCACAAATTTTAGGAAATCTACCCTGGGTCCCCACTATCACAAGTTTTGGCTTTACCTTTGCTGCATACAAGTGCCACAGCTTGGTACAAGTTACTCCCACTCCACAAACACAGTCTTACAGGCTCTTCTCAAATCTTTAAAGAGCCTGAGAACAAAATTGAGAGTAACCAGTCTCATGGTAGGCAATTAAATAACCAAACCATGTAGAAAAGCAGCCTTGCCAAGGGAATTCATATTCTGTTCTCATATTTGTTTTAAAGCTTTAAGAGGTGAAGGCAAACATTGGAATGCATGAGTCCTGCACACAGGAATCCATGTGCGTGAGGCTCACAGGAGAACCTCAGGATCAGGAAACTGCATTCCCAGGGGATGATATGTACGCGGGTTAATGAGCTCCGCAATGAGGAAGGCAAATATTTCAGTTCTTGCCTGGTCTTCCAGCAGTGTTAGACTGAAGTTTGCAGACTCGTGTTATCCCATGTGCTGTATAAATGGAATGGCTACATTTTGGGAGACTGCTGCTTGGAATAGCAATTTTGTGAAAATTCGCCAAGCAAGTTGGAAGCTATCACTTCAGAGCACTGAAACAAGGGCGCTGGCGGGACTACTTAGTCAACACATATGGTGCTGTGCTATGATTTCCATTTCAGAGTGTACTAGCACTTATTCTCTGTTTTTCTCACAGCTGCTCACTCCCAGTGTTAGCACTCCCAGAATAGCCTGCTGGCGTATAAATAGGGTTCTCCCTCTGCTGCACATGGCAGTGCTGCAGACTGTACTGCTCACCACTTAATTACAAGGTGCTGTTAATGCCATTAAAAGAGTTCTGTGTCTTCCTGTCCCCAAGAGGAAGAGACACCGCAGGTTTCTGGGTTTGCTCTTTCTCAGGGCTTAGGCAGAGTTGCATCCTAATTTAATCATCAGGGAAGGCAGTATGGAGAGGGGAAAAAAAAAAATTTTCCTAACTGAAAGACCTCAGTAACTCAGAGTATCTAACACATCATTCCCTTGAAGTTAAAAATGAGCACTCATTAAAGCAGCCTCACCTGTAAAGGAGAGCTACTGTCTTCAAAGAAACCCTGGGCTTTGGGCAGCACAGTTCTCCAAAGTCAACCTGGTGCTATGTCATCACCAGACCTTGACTACAGAACCATTTTGGGCAGTGTAACATTTCCCAGCCTAGAGGGATGCTCAGCCCTGATGCAGTATCAAGTCTCTCTCCAGTTTCTGCAGCCAAGTCTTGGTGCCTTCCAGTTTTCCCATAGTTCTAAAATGTTGCACAGCCTCCCACATCATTCAGTTGGGTTCCTGGCTCTGATCTGCTGAGACACTGCAAAGAGCAGCAATTGCTTCACTCCTTGTGAGGACAACAGAAAAGTGCAGTGAGAATGGCTCAAAGTAACAGTGCCCCAAAAGCTGAAGAAAGATTCTGGGAAAATACAGGTGCAAAACATTTTTATCATTATTGTTATTATTATCATCATCATCCACATTCTAATGCTGTACACGTCACTATCATCCTTATTATTCACGTTCTAAGAGTGAGCATGTAAAAGAGGTACCAAGAAATACTGAGATTTCTGCTTTCTCTGGTTGACATTTAATTTCTGCTTTAGGTATGTCTCTGGAAGAAGTTTGGAAAGTGTGGTTGCTTTCAAAGTGATTTTCGTTTTTCCATTTGGCAGACACCTTGTCATGATGAAGACGAAACAAAAAAAATATAAATTTGACCATCAATTTAAAATAGCAACTTGCACTGTCAGCTAAATTCAAGATTGGACTTTTTAAAAACAAAAACACTCCAAACCAAGAGATTTTAATGGTCAAGAAATCCTATAATTTTACACAATAAATATGCTGTCCAGAAATGGTGGGAAAAATGAGGGTTATGTTTCCAACCATTTGGTTAAATTAATAATAACACACAAATGCTCCCTCTGTTGGTTGATTTTCCAAAGGTATTCCAAATATCACAGTAGCATCCAGTAAGAGAGCATGTTTTCTTTGGGAGGAAAAAACCAAAACCAACCAAACCCCACCAAAACTCCATATAGAAAATTGAGGCACACAAGAATATGTTTAAATTATTGCCAAACTGCAAAATAAGATTAATTAAATTTTAACAGCCATTAAGCCAAAATATTTGGATACAAAACTAAATAATATGCACACATCACAATTCTTAAAATTTAATTTTGGATGGTTTGCAGGCCAATTATTTCTGGACCAGGAAAAGTGCTCTCTTGCAATGGAAATAACACCACTCTCACTCTTTTTTCTCGTGGAGTGAAAAGGCACCACAGTGTATCATTAAGAAAACAGTTCTATATTAGCATTGACAACAATAACACTAAGGAGGAATTTGGGAGTTCTGTTTATGCACATTAAATTTCCAACTAGTAGTTCTTCAGGAGCTCAAGCGGTTTTGTGCAGTGAGGAGCTTTCCTGAGCCTAACAATTTCCATCAAGGAAAAAAATTCTGTTTCCATGGAAACATTCGAGGTGGACCAAGCATGGATTAATCAAAATACAATGATGCCTTTTTGCAAGGTACTAGGAAAAAAAGTCCAGTTTTAAGTGAGCACTGCTGCTCTTTCCTTCCATTCACACTAGAAAGCATGGGAAATTCTCCCCAAATGTCTATGTGACACACAGTTTAA
The DNA here is from genome assembly GCA_018697195.1 of Certhia americana. Classification (NCBI taxonomy): domain Eukaryota; kingdom Metazoa; phylum Chordata; class Aves; order Passeriformes; family Certhiidae; genus Certhia; species Certhia americana. The sequence goes on along the minus strand of CM031879.1, from coordinate 57,102,582 downwards.
TTAGCACAATAAAAAGTTAGGTTTTCTTACATTCATAATTAGCATGTCATTCTGAACTAGAGCCAAGGATATATTAATATGAAAAAAAGACAGAGAGTGAAATAAATAATTTAAAATTACATTTACATTCCTTTTTTATTTGCTACTGGTTCAAGTGGCTATTCTTATGTTTAAAAAAATTTTAGTTGCTTCTTCTGTATTTGTAGTACTGAAGGTTCATTTCTTGGTAGTGAAGGCTCTTTCTGATATTCAAAATCCAAGCTATGGGTTAGGAATTTTTTTTTTCTTGTTGTTGAAATGAGTATGTATGATATCATTCTCAGCTACCATCCCAGAATTTTATGACAACTGAATTTAGCTGTGAGTTCTGCCATTGCCCAGGGATAAACAAAAGCTACATAAAGCCAGCCTGCCTTCATCCATCTTCTCCACAAAGCAAAAAGAAACACGGCTCCATTTTTAACAGAGCACTTCCATTGAAGTGCTTCCTTTGTCTGTCTTTGTGTTAATAAAATGGACACCTTTTTCTTATGATAGCTGAAGTTATTTTCTAATTACTCTGTTATCAGAAGATATTAAAAAATACTCTGAAGGTGTAAGAGTGGCACACAATGAAAACCACACAACAAATGCCAAATAACTGTAAGCCCTCCATTTGTACACAACAACATGATAGTAATGTCAGAGACAAAAAATGTACTTCCACTTCTAATCCTACCTCAAAATGAGGCTCTACTATGAAAAATTGCCAGCGATAGCACTGGCAGGGTTCCACTTTTGTGTTTTTCAAAGGTTTGGTAGCAAATTCATGCACAGATTTTGTTCCTCTTTATTTCATTACTTTTCAGCAGGGATCTAAGAATCAAGCTGGGTTTTCCATCTCCAGCATCACCATTGGTAATAAAGGCTATGTTGGCCAAATTATGATCATAATAATCTGTATGTAGTCCCTCTGTTATCAAGAGATTTGCTCAAACTTTACTGGCAAAGAAGCCCCTGATTGATAAGCGGCACACGTGGATACCTTGGTACACAAGGAGGATGAGCCCTACAGGTTCCCACTGGTTTAAATGAGGTAGAAAGCAACAAATGTTTCATTTCTGTCATTCAGGCAGGCAGATATAACTCTGAATACTCAACAGCTTGGCTCATGCAGCCACGCACGGCAGCAGCATGCCCTGAGAAACAGGTGACAGCCAGTTATTCCTAATATTGGAGCAAAGTTGATAATGCTGTCAGGGCAGATAAAGCCCTGTAGCTGCTTTCAGGGCAGTTCAGGGGCAACCCTCCTCCGTGCACACACAGCCATGGTGCGTGCAGAAGGCACACGGGGCACTGCAGGAGCTGCCCATTGCAGGTTCTGAGGAGTCTTCACAAGGGCACAGGCATGCAGAGCGCACAGATGCCCATGCCGAGGTGCCAGCCATGGGAGGTAAGGACATATGGAAACGCAGCTTCCACTGTGCAGAAAACATGGACACATGCCTAGGGCACAGGGAGGGATTAACTCTTAAAGGACTGCTAAAGACTGGCACACTTCTGTTGTTGGAGGCTGCACTTCAAACCCAGCTATCAAACTGGTGTGGAGAGGCACGAGTACCACTGGCAAGGCAGGACCAGCTGGCTGGAGGGACAAACACAAGCCAACAAGCCATGTGTCTGGGTAGCAAGAGTTCCACATGGCTCAGCTTGTGCTGAGTGACACAGGGGCTGGGAAGAGTGAGGAAAGGTTTTTGAGGGGCCAGGTGTAAGCAGGTTTGGGGGGTTTCCCTGTGACCTCTTTAGACACCCTTGCCCTTCATTCTACATGACTCCACCAGCCCACCTCCCTCAGCAGCTGCTCCCTTTTCCACCAGCCTTTCCCCCTCTCTGCAGGGGTTCTCTGAGCCCCTGGGTGTGTGGCTGCACCAGTGAGGTGGAAGGGTTGAGTTCTTCATAGAAGCGACCTCTTTATATCCACTTTTTGCAGCATAAGCATGCCTAAACCAGCAGAATCACTAAGAAGCCCACAGGTCTTTTCCCCTCCACCAGCTCAGCTGATGCAGGCTGCCAGGCCCCCACCAGACAGGTCTGTGTCAGCAGGGAAGGGTTAGCTGTGTTAGGCTCACCAAACCAGCATTTCCTAGCACGGCTTCTTCTCCTCCAGGGAATATTGAACTGCCCTGTAAATGCCACTTCAAAACAAAATCCTCCCTATGACACGGTATCTTCCAATAAAAATTAAAGTGGCTGAGGAAGTAACTTTCTCCTTGCTATCCATGACAGGCTGATACAAGACTTATTTTTTAAATCTAGACACAACTTTTCTCCGTATTTAACACTTGCAGACTAGGCTTCTTTGTAACATTACATCACTTATGCCCCAAGTGCAGAGATGGAGACGAGCTGCCTACCTCGCTCGGGTGACAAGGGACATCTAGCGGCATCGTGGCTCCCAGCACCACTGCCCTGCTCGGCCTGCAGGAACAGCAGACACAGACACCTCACCTGTCCCCATGGTATCCCACCCCACCAGAGGGAATACCCATTGCTGGTACAGGGAGGGACAGCCCTCTGCCATCTCCAGCCTCACATCTCACCTCTGTGCGCAGAACTACACTCCTTTTCATCCTCCTCTCTCCATCAGGTCTGCTCAGCCTTTTCAGTCCTGCTCCCATTTATTTCCCCTAATAAATTAATAATATATTATACATTATAACAAAATATTTCAGTAAGAGGCTGGTTATCTCAGTGGCAAAGGCCTGCTGTGGATAAGCAAGCATGGAGCCTGCTCCCTTTATTCAGAGAAACAAACTGCTTCAGAGGAATACCTGTCTATGTGAAAATAAAACAAATCAGTGCATGGTTAGAACAAGACTCTTGAAAATGGAAAAAAAAATGGGGAAAAATTATTTTGCTTAATTAAAAAAAATAGTAAATAATGGCATTACATCCTGCTTAAGAATTTACATCAGTAGTAAAAAGTCAAGACATTGTCATTGGAACAGACCCATACATACTGAAAGACACGGGTTTAGATTAGACAAGAAGAAGAAATTTTTTACTGAGGTTTCACCTGCACAGGAGGAGTTCTGATGGAGTTCTGATATCAAGGCAGCATCAAAATGTTGCTTTTATTTTTTTTTTCCTTTTTGCCTAGTTTAGATTTTCCTATTCAAGCCCCAAAATACCACATGATTGAAAGAGTAACAGAGGGCTGGAAGCAGTGCTAAACCTGCTGGCTGTCCAAAGTTCTCCAGCTTTGATTTAAGAGACCTCCTGTGGCTGTGGTCCACCTGTGCTTCAGCCTGCACTTGTCATGTATGTTTAAGAATAGCTGATTTATTAGTTTTCCTTTCGTGTTCTGTTCCAAAAATAATGAAGAACATTTGTGGCTGGGAGGAAGTAAAAAATGGCCTTTTGGGAGATGCAAGAAACCCGCAGAAACCCTGACTCATCAAACTCACTTTCAGTTTCTTTGGCTGCCTCCTATCCCTTCCTCTTTTTTTCCTCTGCAAAATTCCCCTGGTCATCTCTCCCAGGTTTATTGCTTTACTGGTTCACTGTCTTTCTCCTTCCTCTGAAAAGCTCTCTTAATTGTTTCCTTTTACACTTTTTTTTCTTCCCCAGTTTCCTGCTCCCCATATATGTGTCCTCTCTACCTCCTGCAAACATTGTAACCCCCTTTGCACAGGAAACATTTAAAGAAACACTTGTCTTTTCCATTTGCTATTCTTCTTGGGAAAAGAAAAACAGAACACAAAAACAAACTATTTTTTCTATTAAAACATTTCACTGAAATTCAGACAAAACTACTCTTATATGTACAGCTGTAGATTATCCCTTTTTTCTTTCCTTTTTTTTTTTTTTCTTTTCTTTCCTGAGTAAAATTGCTGTGTGCACTCTGCAGAAATACATAAATTAGCATCTAGTTTCCCAAGAGCTCATTGTGCCTATAACAAGAGTGTCCCAAACACATAGCTGGAAAATTGCTGCCACAACTGAAAGGTTAAAGAACTTTCAGGGAGTACTTCGTGGCACTCCATTGCTCAGAGCAGAAACCTTCCCTCTTTGAGCAGCCAGCCCAGGGAGATCAGAAGAGACACAGAAATTTAAAACAACATTAAACAATTAGAAATGTTGCCAGCAAAGATAACCTGAGGTTTACCTGAACTCAATAGAATATTATTTTCGTACGGAAAGGAGTAACAAATTGATATATTATTGCTAAGCAGCAGACCGACAGCAAAGGGGACGCTGATGTATTTAAGGCAGCACTGCCCTCAGAATTAAGCTTAGGGGCTGGCAGACCAGGCGCAGCAGCCAGCAGTTGGCACTGTTGCTCCACTGGAGAAGGGATGGGCAGCAGCAGCAGGCAGGAATGCAGCAGCAACAGCAGCAGCAGCAGCACAGGGAGTGCAGCCCAGGGACAGATGTCCCGAGCATCACCTGCAGGCACAGTCATGATACGCGCTGCCTGCACATGAGCACACCCACGTGAAGTGCACACTCTGTGCAGACATGTCACAAGAAAGGAGAAAAAGATTTCCATCGTGCATACAAATACCACCCTCGCTCAGACACTGCAAGTGCCAATCTAATCTGCTCGTCAAGACAGCTGGGAAACCAGCGATGGTCTGCAAAAGAGCTGGGAAACACAAACTGGTGTGTCACAAAGTAGTGAATGACAAAGTCCTTCACAAAAACAAGATACTTCCAAACTCACTCCAAAACCAGAAAACGGAAGCCTTATTTCAAGTAAGGGGGACCAGCCTCTCCTCCAGGGGGTTGCTGTTTGCAGCACTGCACAAAGTTGTGATGAGTGGTGTAGATGAGTGAGGCAAGGCCAAAAGAGGGGATGTCACAATGGAAAGGCAGCCCTTGCACAACATGCTGATGTGAATAAAAAGGCTTTTGGTAATTTTTCCCATCACACAGCCCTTCAGTACTTCACAAGTCTTGAAAAAGTCACTACATTTCATTGTGAATCCGTGGAACAGCAAAAGGTAAAATGAAATCTTGTGGTTTTACAACTACCTTACCTGCTTCCCCTGCCTCCTTCCAAAAACAAAACAAAACAAAAGAAACAAAAAAAATCCCAACGAAGCTACCAAACAAAAAAAGGCAAACTACTTACACCTGTATAGCAGGGACAAGGAAAATCTCACTGGGGAAAAATACCACCTCCATCCACAGAACTGCTCCTCTTGGATTTCATGCAGTACACATCTTAGCAAAAATGTTAAATACAGAAGAACATGTTGAGAATAAAATAAGAACAAGTTAAATTTGAAGAACTGAAAAGATAATCAATTAGAAACATCTGGGAGGTAAGAAGGAAAAAACTTTAAAAACCAAAGTAAAACAAACCCAACTACATTTCATTGTGAATCCCTGGAAAAGCAAACCCCTTCAGTACTTCACATGGGGAATTTTGTCCATCTCCAAGTACAGGAGCATGAAATCCTGTCTGAAGAAAGGGTAAGTGTCTGAGCTGTGTCTGTGCTCCACAACTATTTCATCACTGAGGGTTGCTCTGAAATCAAGATGATGACTGACCTTGAACACAATAGACAGAAAGGCAGAGAAAAGTCTAGTCTAAATGGATGAGATGGTTAGGAGCAAAAGGATCTTGTCTTTCTGCTGGTCACTGGTTTGAGGAGGGGAAAAAGACTTCATGATAGGAGAGAGAGAAAGAAACAAAAAAGATAAAGAATTATTGAGAAATAACAAAGAAACATTCAAATAAATTAGTCTGGAGTTCCAAAAAGAAAATTGGCAAAGGTGCTAGAGCAGAAGTTTCTCAGTGCATTAAAAAAAACATCCAAGAACAAGAAACAGCTTTGTCTAATAATGTGCTGCAAGAAAAACTTTACAACAGAGGCAGCAAAATCCTTCCCTGCTGTGATTGCAGCAGCAGCAATTCCAGACCACATTCCAGGGGGGCATGTATACACTGCATTTGGTTAAATAGCCTGAAAAATAAGTAATTAGTTCCTTTATATTGAGAAAACCATGCATTTCCTTGACTGAGGAAAATAAAAGAAGGCAGTTTAGCAATACATTACCATTGCCTGTTGTTGCAATGATCCTCATCAGGGAGGAGCAACCCTTTGGGAGCTGCACCTGAGTTTCTCTACCTACTATTGGCACAGCTTCAAAGATAATTTTGCCAGAGACTGGTCTTTGTGTAAGTACATTCCCTCAGAGCAAGCTTACCACCAACCATATAATTTTTACCAAGGCAAATCTTCATAAATTCTAAAAGAAAATAGGATGATATTAGTGAACCTCCTTTAATCTCCCTTCAGTGTTTATTTACTGTGTTCTCTCGCACTGCTACCTAAAACTGTAGGTATATACAGTCTCCTTAGTCACAGCAGCATATAAGCACCTAGATAAAGGTGATATTGTTATGTCTCTTTTAGTTTTATTTGACACAAAGTCTCAATTATTGTCCAAGGGGAGGTGATACATAACTTCAAAAATCAATGCTCTACATTGAGAAACCAGCAACTGACTTCTGCATGTCTGTGTCACACAGCAGAGTCTCACTGCATTGTCTAAGCCATGAATGTTTTATGTATTCTTGGTATTCACATAAAAAAATTCAAAGGACAAGGCTTAAAATCCTTGTGGTTAAGGTCTGGGATCTCCACTTGCAGAGAGAAATAAGCAGAATAAAACCCTTCAGGCCTGTCAGAAAGACTGCATCAGTTTCACAGCAGTTTTGTCCATTGAAGTCCCACTATCATCACAGGGGTTTGCTGCACAGATCAAGAGATGAGCTTTGCCTTTGTATCTAGTAATTAAATTTGGCAGTGTTTTTCACAGGGGAAAAATTACACAAGATACCTTTAATCTCATTTCTGACTCTGCCCATCACTTTCAAGGAAGGTGCAGCAGTTTTCCTAGTGGAAAAACTAGATGCCCTCTATTTAAAGGGAAATCTGGATCTTAAAATACCACCACTAGACGTCCCCTTCGCTTTAGCCACCAAGCAGAGGTGTATTACTACAGCCCTGATGAATTCTTTCAGCCACCCTATGCAACACCAGCAGCCAGGGAAGGAGCAAGGACTCTCTAGGGACTCTACAGTCTCATGGTTTCTGGATCACATTATCTGCACCCATTATTTTTGTGCTACAATGACACCCCGTGCTTAGGCGAGGCATACCTCAAGTGTTCACAGCTGGCTGAGGAGAATGGGTCCATTCAGGCCTGGTTGCAGACTGTCTTTGCCTTTTTTACTGCCCAGGGAAAGCCACCAAGGTGGATCTGCCCCATCCTGATCCCAGCAGGTCTAGAAATTTCCTCTGATACCTAATGAAGAAGTAGAGGTTCAGTGGGTATAAGGCAAAACAGTTGTCAAGGGAGCAATGCCTATGTATGTTCTCTGTAAGGGCCCTTACCTTTCAGAAGAGAAAATCTTACATTCCCCACATCCTGCCTGTTACATGAGGTTAGATAAAATATGTTTAGGAGGCATGGCCTGGCCTGTAGCCCAGCTGTCTGACCACAGTAACCACACTCTTTCCTTATAAACAGGACGCTGTTCTTCTGGGTATCTGGGATTTGTCAGTTCAGCTTTATTCAGCTCACTAGAATGATTTCTTTTTGTTGTCATTTTTGTTCTTAATGAATTTTCAAAAATTAAAGCAATGGCTGTGGAACACTGTTCAAAACCACTGGTTTTTCTGCAGCTTTGGTGAAACATGGAAAAAACAGCTTGAAGTGGCTTGTTTAGCCACCAGAAAAGGTTCTCAAGGAAACTTCTCTGAGAAATGCACTCATCTTCTGATACTGACACTCACTTGCAGCTTATGTCATAGCTCACAGAACAAACCCATCACCATCACTTCAGGCATTTCAAGCTGAGACAGAAGGACCATTTGAGAGCTGAGGTAAGTTCTGCTTAGCAGAGTTCATTCAGGAGAATACAGTTAATGACCCCAGGGAGGATTTTCTTTCTGGTTCCCAGTTAAAGCAACAACCACTAACCTCCTGCCTAATAGTTTTTTCTCCTCATTCAAACCTTTATGGTTACATTACTCATCATCTAAATCGCCTGGACACAGTTAAAAATATTCCATTAATCACCACAAGATCTCCTGCAGTCTTTCTGCTCAGGTATTCCACAGCTGACTCTGGTCCACACTCATAATTGCTCACTCTGACCTGAGTGAGGCTGCTCCTGCTCTGGATGGGTGGAGGATGACAAGCACCTACTAAGAAAACACAATTTCTTTGTAATAAACCTTCTCAGATTCCTTCCATTCTCACATAGTATCCAAGCCTTGCCACCTGTTAAATACTATCAGTCAAGACACCCTTACTTAGGTGCTTTCAATCTGTCCTGGTATGGTAAGAGCAGAGTTTTCTGTCTTTTGCCAGAAAGGCCTGAGTCACCTTCTGAGGTGTGAGTTGGCTTTTTTCTGTGTTCTCTCAGCAATTCAAACATTCTATATTAGAGCATATATAAACTATACACAATGGAGTTTTTGGGGGGTTAGAGCAAAGAGTAATAATCTTTAAACCATGGGAAGAGAGGTTCAGAAGAGGTGTAAGGAACTGTTTTCCAGCAGTAGGGATGATGAAGCAGCGTACCTGGAGGTGGTGTGGGACTTCGAACCCTGGACATCCTTGAGGGCAGATCATGAAAACAGTCACAAGAGAAATTTGCCTGCAGTCGATTCTCCTTCTAAACATGTGTCCCAACCCCATCATCTGTCTGTGGTACCAAAGTGTCACAGAGGGAACAGTCATGCTCATTGAACTTAAAATGAGATATATTCCTCTGGGTACTGTGACAATAGCACTTAAGGAAGATGCAGAAACTCTCTCTTTCAGACCATAGCTGGGTTTATTTTACAAGGACAACTTTCAAAAAGGGAGCAGAGCTGAACCATTTCTCTGCCAACTCCACCCTCCATAAGCATATGTCAATCTCTCTTTGGACTTTGTCCCTGAATTAGAAAGGTAACCAGAGAGTATCAGATAAGAAACTGGACACATCAAAATAGTCAAACAAAGCTGAAGGACTTTGACAATAAACACACATGGAGTGAAGACACTTTCACACACATTCTTTACTGCAGCGTGTAGGAGGACCTACAGCAGGAATTTTACTCAGGAGAACAAAATACAGCATTGAGATGTTCATAGCAATCCCTAACCTCTCTCTCTAGTACCTTTTGTACTACACACAGACTATCAGCTTACAGAAGTGTCACCTTCTGGGCACCATACCAACATGGGACGAGTAGAGGAATACCCGGAATGGCAACGTAATTGAGATTAAGAGATAAGGGAAGAGGAGCAATAGTATATAGCAATAGTGAACAAATGCAAATGCACTCTTCTTGACCAGAAAAATCTGACTTGCTTCCTAGAGAAGCTGTGGAAGCACCTGAACCAAAAAGGTTTCCTGGAGCAGAGTTCAACATAGTGTTAGCCAAAATATGTTGGCTAAAAGAATTGAGTAAGAACGTCATCAACATGACAAAGCAAAAGTTATCCAGAGAAGGACAACTAAAATGTTCGGTGTACAAAGTGGCAAAAGGCCACTTAAATTAAACATGAAACAGTTCAGCTGTTTTAGCTTGTCAGAGATTTCATAGAGCAGTGTTGTGCCAGCACAACAGTGTTGTGCCTGCCCAGGGCCTGGGGATCATCCCAGCTCCATCCCCTCAACAAAATACCTCTCCTGGCAGAAGCTGGGTCAGAGATGCAGTGGTGCTGGTGGAAATGGGCTCAGCTGTCTCAGCCTGTGTCTCTTGGAGGTGATGCAGCTTTGCTGGCTTAATGTGCCCACAGCACAACAGCGGTGCTGCTGCCATGTGAAACACATCAATACACAGCCACTTACACCAGGTTCCTTCAATTGACTCAATGCACTCCTAAATCACAGTCTCCTCTGCATTCCCTCCTAAACTGAATATGGTTGGTGTCAGGTCTATCCTTCCTCTTCTTTCCCCTCTCTCAATCATGTCCACACAAACAGACACACTAGAAATACATGCAGTTCATTGTTTGTTCGGAGTAATTGCCTGAGTTCCACTTCCTAGTGGCATTCTTCAAGGCTGCTAGCCCTTCTTGTGGTTAAAATACAGACTTCCACACTGCTCAGTTCAGAAAGAGTAGAATTACTGCTTTTCTTCCAGCTAAGCAAATTAACTGAATTTGCACACTGCAAGGCCCAGGTAGGTTTGTGATTGTAGCACTAATACACAGAAAATGGTGGCTCAGCTGGGAAGTCTTTCAGCTCTTGGTGTCAGAGAGAAACTCTTGGATCCATGAAAGGAATTATTTTTTTCTTTGACCATATCTCTCTCCTACCACTTGGATACCAGGCTGCTGTCTCTACTCAAGTATGCAAATCTGAACAAGCCACCAAAACTAACGTTAAAAAATCTCCCTGGGAATTAAAAAAGCACTGCTTGTACAAACTCTCACATCCTTCTCCCACCTTCCAAGAAAAGGCTGCACTCGCAGCTGGTAAGATGAGGCTCTCCTGGCGAGGTGGGAGAGGAAACACGATGGCTTATCATTACGCACTGTCTTCTGTGTTCTGCTGAGTTGGGAAATGACAGGACACCAAGCACATTCCATGGCACTCTGCCAAGCAGGGGCCCAAAGGGTAAAAAGCAAGTAATGTGCAGGATGCAGGACTCTCTTTGAAAAAAATGAGAGGGGCACCAGATGGTCACTGAAATGATCCAAAAAAGGGATGTGAACAAACATTACAGGTTCTGTTCTAACACCTTATTAAACATATACGGATGTGTGTCTTAGGAGCAGGCTGTATTCTGGGAGATCCATGTCAGGCTGAGATTTTGCAAATAATCCACCTCCTCCACAGTCCCCGGTGAAGTCACCACCTAAGCACCCAGCTGTCCTGTTCCTTACAGCACAACAGTTGAGCATAATCACCCCAATCATTTTTTTGTCCCTGATTAAACTGACTTCCAGTGCCATTACAGTAAATTACCACAAGCAGGTTTTGTTCGTTTGCTTTTTAACTGCGGACTCGTATAACACAGTGTGCAAACCCTAACGAAGGGCATTTGTACGCCAGTGAGGGTCGATACTGCAGTTTAACAGAGAGCAGCTTTGTAAAGGGAGAACAAGGCTACTGCAGTGTGCTCTAGGGCTTTTACTTCCTATGGCCAGCGCCGGATCTCTGTTCCCTGTTAATGAACAGCTGCTGTTCATTCAGCCATCGAGGTGGTCTGGTGGGACAGGCCGCTGTGGGACAATTCAGAGGGGACACACTGCATGCAAAGCCTCCCCTCTTATCTGAATGCTCAGCATGAACAATGCCCAACCACCTGTGCATAACACAAAACCCAGGAAGTCATACAGCATCCCTTAGGTTTCATGCTTCTTAGTTCAAAGGCAGAGTGGGCAAGAATAAGCTTTTCAGAGAAATGAGCTCTCTTAGAGCCAAGATGTAGCCATCACAAAAGCTTCAACCGGGGATTCCAGAAGAGTTTTTGGGTGAATATGATGTCTCCTCATCTGGTAGGACACATAAGAAATCACTCTCCCATACAACAACCTAATGTTTCCTGTGATTTTCATTCAGCGTCAACAGACTCTTAATTACTTAATAGAAATAAATTTCTAAAATTTGAACACTGAAATGAGATTTCAGATGCCAGAAATGTCCATGCTCCCATCCTTGAGTTTCTCTACAGAGAAGCATGCATTTGCTCTTTAAGAGATCACAGTCTAAAGTTGTGGGAGCTGCTATAAGGCACCATACACTGATATAATAGGAAGGAGCCTGGGTACAGTGAAGCACAGCAGAGACTGCCTGGAGTTCACTTTGAAAAACCAGGTCCAGGAAAAATGTTTTCCTCTTCACCTTCCTGGAAAGGAACCAAAGTTTATCAAGCTTTGTCTACCATGATTTTCTACAAGTTTAAACACTTCATCATGCATTTTTTGGAGAAGATATGAAAAACATGTATTAATTGCAGTCTGCTCTCAATTGTTTTTCTTAAGCTAAAATAACACAAAGGTCAAACAAAACAAAGCAAACAAAAACCAAAACAAAACCCCTCCACTTATGCTGAAATAAGAGTCCAAACATGCACTAGTTTACTGAAACCTGCTTAAACACTCAGCTTCAATTAAAAGCATGTAGCTCTTTTTTCACACAAGCATCGAGAGACAGCTTGGCCTAGGAATGGTGATAGGGACAGGGGATTGAAGGCCAGCCCAAGGAAAACCTAGCTATGTGACCACATAACCTTTTGGGCTGTCCATTTCTTCCCAGCTAGCTGTCCATCCTGTCTAGGGAACCTGGCTGGCTCCCTAAGCACATGTGAAGAATAAGAAATGCTCCCAGCTGGTGTGCTGCACCTCATGATAGCTTCAGTCAAACCCCCCTTATCTTTTTTCTCTCTCCCTTGAAAAAGCAAATAAAACCTCCCAAAGCTGTTTGCCAAGCAGAAATGAGGCAGAAACCCCAAACAGAAACATTGCCACAAACTAGATTATTTACAGGCTCAGGAGAGAGAAATGCAAATACATACATGGCAATTTCTCTATCCCTTTAGGTTCTATTTTCTCACCTTTTTGTTTTGGTACAAGAAATAGTCAGCATGTGACAGTAAGGTCAGGGTATCTCTGGTTACAGCAGTGCCTCAGAAGCGTTGTTCTAGTAAAACGACACCATGCACAAGCCACATTATATAAAAGGCAAAAGAGGCACAGGCATGGGATACGAAGCACTTCAGACACTACACTTAAATGAAGTGACCACTGCTACAGGTCCTGCCCAAAAAGCAGAATCTTAGCCCATGCTGAACTTGGCACTGCCATGGCAAAACAATTAGGGATAGCTGGAGAGGCAATCTCACTTCTGCAGCTGCTCAGCTCATGCAGTCTGGGTCCCTACGCAGAGCTGATCTCTCCCGCTGTATTGCAGGGTGCTCACACACCTCATTGACCTCTAGTTTGGGCAGATAATGTGAACAAAACTAAACAGCACTGCCAACATCAGCCACAGGGTAGGGGGAGAGTGAGTAGGATGTCCTTACCCAAAAGTTTGTGAGGCAACCACTCCTCCTGCTCTGCACAGCACTCCCGCCAGTGCAACACAGCGAACAACTGCTTTGGTTTTTGCAGGTGTCTGTACAAGATTTCACATCCCCAGAGTGTAGCTCTCTCCTTTTTTCTGTTTGGTTTGAATCCTCAAACTACTAATTTTCACCTGGTTCCAAAGAATCAGTGAAAAAAATCAGTGTAGGTTGGGCAAATGGAGCAGAGACTCCACAGAAGGTTCATAAACTTTTCACTAAGCTGGCCAGAGCTTCAATTTTCTACCCAAGTGCCTGAAAACAACTTGTCTGCTTTCCCATTTCATCAGGAGGTTATTGCACAGCTCTTATATTGCAGCAAGGACCTTTTGAAGCTACTGATTGGCATGTCTTTTCTGTTTATTTTCTGAATAAAAAAGAATCATATGCACTAAGCTTTCTAAAAAGCAACTAGGCCAGCAGTCAGCCACAGAGAAAAGTACTGTAAAGGTCCCTGATGCTTTTACTTAACAATAAATTCAGATGGCTTTGTTTACAAATGGGTCTGACCTTTCATTTAACTAACTTTTTAAAGAAAATCTGGGAAAATTTATTAGTCCAGAGTCAAATACATTCTCTGAGCAGCAAACAGGCCTCTGATCCCTTTTACTTACATCCAGACATTTCAAAAGCAGTTCAGCAGATATTTTCCAGTTTTCATTTAGTGAAGGCTTATCATGATTTATATACTGATCCTGTTCCCATTAAAATTAACCACATCTCCACCAATATCACTAGGAGGAAAAGTCAAAAGGAGTGCTCAAAACTATGTGTTCCTACAAAAATCTCAGCTTTTTCTTCACAACTTAGATTCTCCCTGGACCCACAAATCAATTTACCATAGTATCACTGCAGTAACAAAGTGCAAGATTTTACCAAAACCCCTCCAAAAATCCCACTTCACCTTCACCTTCCCCCCCCACCCTTTTAATACAAACTTTGAACTATACTTGTGCAAAAGACCAGAAGATTTTGCTTGGAGGTATAATCAAATGAGAACCATCTTCTTCAAATCCTATTTGCATTCTTGGGAAGCACTTTATGGGACTTTTTTCCCAGAAGAAGGACTTGAGTGGCTGTGAGTTCCCAGCCCCAAGGAAAGTCTGTCTGGTGAGAAGCAGAATGAGCTTTGGCAGTCACAGGGATTACAGCACTGGAGAAGAACAAGAAGGAGAAAGTTTAATTACTTTTTGTGACAGATTTCAGCAAACGCTTGAACTTCTGTCTCCTACATCACACTTGGGTGCTCTCTTCCCATGATTAACTTAATCACCATTTGTTTTCTCATTTTTCTTCTCACTTTGTCCAACTTTAAACATTGGTCAGGAGGGGAGCAGCCCCAGCCAGCAAGCTCACAGAGGCAGGGGCTTCAGGTCTTCATCCAGGTCCAGCTGAGCTGAGGCTTGAAGTCAGTTGCCCTCTCATTTCCCTCTCCAGCAGACAGGCTTTTATCTCCTGAAATCTCCCCTCCTCAGGTTTCTTCCCACCATCATTTACAAAACTCGCCTTTTGCTTTGATGAAAAATGAAAACCAGACCTGTCAATCCTCACTTTTTCACAAGGAAATCTTCCATCACCATGTCCTGCCAATCCCAATCATTGCCTTATTAACACGCAAGTATTTCAAGGGTACAGCCTGTCTCACCAGTACAGGACATTTAGGTAGTGATTGTGGAACAAGAACACAAGATGCAACACAATGAGGGTCTAGATGAGGAAAATTTGGGGCTAGAAAGATTTATACAAATGTGTTTCTATAGTATAGGTGATGATTTCTGCAGAACAGGAAATATTTCAAAAAATTAAATTATCCTGAAAAGAACAATAAAAGGAAAAAGTACAAATAAGAGAGGGAGCCAAAATTAAGAGATTTGTAAAAGAAAGGGACTTTTGAAATATAATGATGGGGCAGGCTATAGTGAATAGTGAATTTAAATACCAGCCTGCAATAAACTCCATGTAACACGATCCCTGAACACAGCCCAGCTCTTGGGGAAGTTTCAGCTACACTTTCCAGGCATATCTCTTCGACCTTGTCTCTGTCACATAAACGAACTGAAATGAACATATGTTTTTAAGTTTGTTTCTAAAATAACCAGACTGAAGCAGAAATACTGCACTGCCCACACTAATTCTCCCCCCACCTTCCTCAGGGGAGAGAGCAGAGAAAAACCATGCGTGTTAGTCACATCAGATGAAGTGCTACAGTGACGAAGATTTATACAAAACAGAGACAAAAAAAGCCTGTCAGGTCCCAGCTGCGGGTGAGCAATGAGCTGTGAGACCAGGAAGGTGACATTGTGCCAAGGACCGCTCACCTCCAGCCTTGACAGGCTCCTCAAAGTACACACATCAGCCCGGCAAGTGTGCAGGAAAACACCGAGCACGCTGCAAGGATGTGTCAGCCTGCTGCAACATGCAGAGCTGAGGATGTGCACCAAGAGCATGTGGAAATGGATTGGGCAGGTGGGGAAGGTGTTGCTGCCCTTTCAGACAGAGGTGGACCACATCCAAGGCATTATAGGTAACAAAAAGATGCTTTTGCCACTCAGAGGATGCCACAACAGGCCAAGATGTGCCCTGACAAGGTCATATCTAAAGATCAAGGCTCCTGGAGTTTAAATCAGAGTAACAAGTGAAAAGGAATTACCCCTGGTATGAACAAAGGCTGGGGAATGAAGGGATAGAGAGCAGGCCTGAGGAGGACTTTGGGGTACTGGAGGAAGAAAGGCTGGATATGACCCAGCAGTGTGAGCTGGCAGCCCAGAAACCCAAGTGCATTCTGAGCTCCATCAAAAGATTCATATTTCTCACATGACTGTGAGTACAATGCTACCTAGGAAAGCAAACTGTGACTGCATCTACATCCACTCATTTCCCTTCTACTCTAGACACTGAGTCCTGCAGATCCTTTTTCTGTCATGGGCTGCTTGCTCCTTGAAATGTAGGGTCCATGGGGAAAAAGGGACATTTTACACCTTACGATAAGGGGAACTACATACCTGAAATGGAAGCTTGGTTTTAATGAAATTCAAGAACACAGACACATGGATTTTCTAATAATCAGTATTACACTCACAAAAGGTCTAGCTTCTCTGGAAACTTGAGGATTTTAAGAAAGGTTTATCTGAAGGACACATCGTCAAATTGGTAGGAGAACCCAAACCCTCCTGTCTAAAACATCACTTAATGAGGTTTCAATTAAGATTTAAAATATTTCTGTAAATGAAGGAAGGTAGGCAGAATGAATTTCTGCTTTGGAGCATTTTATTCATTGTCTGCCCACAACTGTGCATAACTAGTTAAATTTCTGTCACAGTATTGGCTCAGCATCAGCAGAAAATATATAGCAATTTACTTCTTAAATGGTTAAGAATTTCAGGATCTAGCATGTCAAAGGCACTTTGACTACAATGGAAAAAATTTACTTTGTAAAATCTTAGAAAGCTCAAATTGGCAATGTCTCTTTAATTGGCTTTAAAACATTTAATAAAAGTTTTATGATACAATCCTACCCTACAGCCACCATTAATCCCATATGGCTGTGAGAGATACCACGCAGCTTACAAAAGCTGGAAGAGAACATTTTGTTTTGTTTCCCATCTATTGGTGTTTACTAAACCTATTACAGAAGATTTAACAAATCATCCCAGAAAAAGAAGTTGCTGCAAGCTCCTCTTTCTTGTTGTGACAGGAAGTCCCATGACTTATTCTGGGTTCTAGCCCCAGCTCTGCCCCAACAGTTCTTCCAGTCTTATACAAACAAGGAATTGTTCACTTCTTTCTATTTCCTAATCCCTAACTGGACCACCACCATTTGATTTGCAGAGATGCTACACAACGCCTTGGAGAGAGGAGGTCAACATCATGTTGTCTCATTGCACAAGATGACAGAAGGCATGGAAAAGTGGTAGGGCAGAAGGATGAGACTTCCATAAAATGTAGATATTTGGGCACAGGCTTGAGTAAACCTGACAATGAAGCTTCAAAGGCAAGGTGGTATAGAAGTGATAGGCTGGTAGAGCTTGGCAGAATATAAGCATGTCTCACAATATACCAGGAGATTTCTCAATCTGCCAATGTAAATGTGAACATCAAAAATTCAGTGGCAATTTGGGAAAAGAAAAGCAGAAGATGGAAAATAAAAATTCCATCTGCAAAGCAGACAAAAAAAATGGTCAAAAAAAATCTGCAAATTGAGATCCTACTGAGAGGAAAAACCCACCCTGTGGTCTGTGTGCAGCATCTTGGTACGAAATGTGGAATGACGAGCTGAACACAGCTATAAATCCCGCCAGCCCTGATAGAGCTTCTGCTCATAAAGCACAGGCGCTTCACATCCTTTGGCAGCACCACTCTGCTCCCACCAGCACTGCCCTCCTCCTGGGCTACCAGGTCCAGGACAGGGGCTAACCCAAGCAAAGATGAGCGTATCTGGCCTTTTAAAGCCCCCTGGCACAATTAAAAAAAACATGCAGGTAGGCTAAACTGCATCAATGTGATGTTTTAAAGCCTACTCTTCTAAATTCCCTGTTCCTTTTGACAGAGACCACTGCCCACTAGCAGGTAGCACCAGCAAAACCCACAATACCATCTGTTTTTAAAGCATCCACAGGAAATACCTGCTAGCAAAGAAGCCAGCAGGAGGTCAGACTTTACCTGTGGGGTTCTCTTTACAAGCTAATAGTTTCCTCCTCGTGACATGACATTGGCTCCTGCCCAAGTGAGATGTACTTCAAAGGGAGAGATTCCCTTCAGTAGGGACTTAAAGCTGGAAGTGCTGTGACCAAAGGCATTGGCCACTTTGGGACCCTCATCTCCAAGCCTGTGTTGCTTTCATTCTTTTTGAATAGAAATAGATACAGAAAAGAGACTGCAAGTACCTTCTCCCTGTTATTTTATCTTGCAGCCATCTGACATGTGGTGTGCTGTATGAAAACGATGTGCATTTTTCATGCTGTCCTGACTGCAAGAAGGCGCTGGTGCAGCCCTGCTGCAATTAGTCACTCGTGTCTGCTTGTTGCTGGAGGCAAGGAAAGAAACAACATGCCAGTGAAGAACCTAAAGCAGGTAACATGGAAAACAGCTGTTTACCCAGTGCAAGGAAGTAAAACGATCATTCATTGGAGCTGAAGTAAGAATGCCTGTACAGCCCTGAGATGGATGCAAGGGAGCTGTGTGAGGTTATGTGTCAAGTAAACATGGGAGTTGGCAGGAATAGTAGCAGTGCACTGAGGTGAACCCCTGACCAAGCTCTGCATAAACAGAGGGAAGAGAAATCTCACATTTTTGGAACATACTAAAATCTGGTGATGAGTCTAACTCTGTCCCAAGAGCCTGATTCGAAGTAAGGGACTCTCAGTGAGTCCCTCCCCTGAATGAGGAGTTAAAAATCCCCAAACCTTGAATTCTCAAACCTCAGTTGCATGATTCAGGCAGTATCCTCCCACGGTAGCTATCCCTATTCTGGGTGAGGAAGAGAGGTTACACAGAGGGAGCCACCACCACTGCTCCCTCAGAGGGCAGGAGGGTCTGTAAATGCACAATAAGCTCTTCCAGAGCTGCCCCTTTTGCCACAGCTTCCTCATCCCTGGGTGCAACACACAGGGTATCTCCCACCAGCATGAGGTGGGTGGTGTGCTGGGAATCATCAAGACAGGGCTTAGATTTTGCAGGATACCAAAGGAAAGGGGTTTAAACTGGACAGGATCAAATAGCAGGCCAGACTAACTGAGGTGAGATGTGAGGACACCTACTCAGGGCCAAAGGTTAATGCCTCCCCACATGACAAGGGTCGGTATCTGAGGAATCCAGAGGCCACCATGCAGCTACTGACCTTTGGCTGGGGATCTGAGAGGCAGCAGCTCACCAGCTCCCAGTTCAGTCAGTCAGGAGCAAAAACTAAGACACTCTTGCTAAAAGAAAGTGATAAATCAGTAAACAGTGTGTCAGTGGGAGGAAATAAGCTGGCTTCTGGCTCAGTTTGTTGCAAGCCCTGCTAACACTAAACTCAAGCATGAAGACAGTGCCCAGAAGAGAGCAGGCTCATGAGACAGTGCCTGTATAAATGACACTGGTAAAAGGCTAGAGGATTACCTTTCCAAAGGATTAGGAGGATTACTTTTTCAAACTGAGCATCTCTTTCTCTTTCCCAGCAGTTTCTGATCCTCTAAAGGAACTCTTCATCCTCCACAGGGATTTTTCAGCCCATAAGAAACACTCCCTGGATGCAACAGAGCAACTCAAGCTCCTGCAGTGGACACCAAAAGGGAAAAGGGCATATTTTAGTAGTTGCACTGCTAATGCCAGACTCTCTCCTGCTGTGCCATGGGAAACATGGTGGTGGTGTATAAACAACCTGGCTAATTTGGCTCTCATGTTGTGATATTTTGCTTCCTCCACTCTTTGCATGGCTGCTGTTTTTGGTACAGCATCCACCACAGCTTCACTCAGTGACTACAACCCAAACCAGAGGGGGGTTAAACTGCTGAGCAGGCTCTGGCTGTTTGTACAGCCACCCCCCCGGAGGAGCACCCCACAGCACCCAGCACAAGGGCTGTGGCAGTGGCATTCCAGGGGATGCCACAGCCTGGCAATCTGCACCTGTCCCAAGGTGGCATGGGGACAGGGACAGACCGGCCACTGGAGGCTGGTCCCTGGGGAAGCCCCTGTGCCTCGGTGCAGCGTGAGTACATCCCCACAGCTACAGGAGTGGTGGGAGCATAATCTAGAGCAGCTGCTGGCATTCTTCCTGTACCTCAGGAACGATCAAAGGCTTGCAGAGGCTTCACTTTTCCAATGTTACTAGAAGCAATGGAACAGCATCAAGGATACATCGGAATTTCTCTTTTATCGCAGCTGTAGCCACAGAGCATTTATAGGAAGCAGAAGGGATAAGTGACCCAGCCATGAAGCATTTTCCTAAATCTCTCCAAGGCACAAGTGGTAGGCACATTTTCTCCCTGTCCTCATGCTCTCCTTAGAGATCCAGCAGAAGTGCTGTACCAGTGCTGGAAAAGTCAGGCCAGATAAGGTCTTTGGAGGACAGATACCGCTTTGCAGGACTTGCAGTGAAGAGTTTCACTAAAAGTGCACATATATCGTATTCCCATCCCTGCCAAGCTGTCAGTCTTGAAAGTTTGAAAGCCGTCTTTGGTCTTTCAAAGAAGAATTTACCAAGAATTAGTCCTTAGCAGACATAAAAGTTATTGAAATAAATAAATAAATAAATAAATAGATAAATAAATAATAATAAAAAAAAGAACGTCACTTAAGTGTTTCATTGATGCATGTAAACTCAGCAAACAGTGGGAGCTAGGGAAAAAAAAGTGTTTGCATAAAAATTGCTAGGAATGCCCATTACATCACACTTCCCAGGCTGTTACCCTGGCAGTGATCAGCCTTACTGTACAACAAACATCACCAAAGGGAAAAGATCACAAATGCTTCCATATCAGGAATCCCTTGGTCATTAAATGAAGGAATCATGCAGGCAGTGTAAGGTACCACTCATCAGGTGCCCTCAAGAAATATATTGGGATATATGTGATGATTATTGTGATAATCTGTGAAAACAGACTAAAAAGATGCCACTTTTTAAAAAACTAAACAAAACAGAGAAGTGTTCTCCTGTTCAGTTTATATCATTTGTGGCAGAAGTAGTAAGAACTAAAAAAGCAATCTCACTTCATATATAGGCCCTCTATTAAGCATACACAGACCTTATTTCTTGGAGTTTAAAAATCAATCTAGAAGTTTTCCTTTATATGTGTTAGTTTATTATAGGTAACGGCAAAACAGAAAATAAATATTAGTCTTGACACATGCTACCTGTAAAAATCTGTAAGCTAAATAGTTGAAAATACATGAGTAGATATCCCACATGCAGGATGGACACATGCTATTTTATGTGAGTGATTAAAGGACTAAGCTGAAAATATGCAGACTTTAAGACCGTGTTTTAAGAAATTTTAACTAAAAACACATGCAGAGTATGCATTCTAGCAGATAATTACACAGAGTGGAGCACGACTCATAGAGAAAATAGAAACTGTAGCAACATGCACTTTTTATCTAACAAATACAAGTATTATAAAAGTACTTTCAATTTTCCTTTTTAAAAAAAAGCTCATTTTTAGGCACTACAGGTCACCCACCTCTAGAATCTCACTGATCTAATCTACAATGTGTAAACACACCTAGACCAAGAAGATATAGGTGAATACTATTTTTAACATGTTCTCTTGTCCAAAACAAATTAAAAAAAAAAAAAAAAAGGAGGGGGGGGCAGGTAAGCCATGAATATCCAAGGAAACATGAAATCTAAATGATGACAAGGCCAGTCCTTCTCAATCAATGACTCTTTCTCCTTCCTTCCAAGAACTGGGGATTCTATATTTAAAGACCTCACACATTTTCTCCTGTTCCCAGGATACTTAGCAATTTGAGATAAAATGAGTAAAAAGGTGACCTCTTTACTTTAAAAGATCCCTGACCAGTTTTGCCCAGGTAAGGAGGCCGTTAAGTACTTTCTTTACCTGAGATTTCAGCAAGTTTTTAACAGCAAGAATCCCAAATGTCTGACCCACTTTTCCTGCAAAAAACTTAGATCTAATTTTGCTTTTTTTTTTTTTCAATCTACTTTATTTGTGTGGAGATTCAGGGGGTGGGGAACAGAGCACATATAAGATGCTGCTTTTAAAATCCCTGCTCTTTACTTAGGTCTGAGATGACTAATGCAATTCTAAAACCCTGCACCATCAAGACATGAATCACAAACCTACCTTAGTTGCTTCTGAAGGTGTTTTTGTGTGATTTAAGAGCTTCACTAGAGAAGACAAACTTGTGTTGGCAGGATGGCAGCACTCATTACTTGCTAGTCAGGCCAGGCTGAAGTTTCATTTTTTTTGTTTCCTAGAGAAAGAACTGAGATCACATCTGCATTTTATAAAAGCTCCTGAATTGTTACTGATCGACAATGTCCAGCAGCCAACGCTTTGCCTCTAGAAACTTGCATTGTTTTGCAGTCAGAGTTGCTAGATACCGTGTCCTCATAAAAAGTCTGGCTAAGTCATTTAAGCTTTGAAATTGAGAACTGCGCTTCCTCGAACAACTAACAGAAATTATTACTAAAAAGAATTACATGTGACAGGCAACAGGCTCCATTATTCAGCTTCCTTTGTTCTTTAAAGGACATTCTTTATCAACTGAAAACCTGCTAGTATTTCTAGATTCTATGAAATAAGTTCTTTTTTAGTTAGTAACTTTGGATGTAAAGGGGGAAAAAATGCATTTCCCTATCTGTTTTCTGGGGTTTAATATAAAATCTGCAAAGGCACTGGAAGAGTTGGGTAGGGAGCTAGAGCAGCTATGGGACTTTAAAAGTCTCTTGTGTAAGAGGTGTTCACACTATTTTCTGTCAGTTAAGGTGCAGGAGTAGAGGGAAGGACTTGTAAAACCCTCTGCCTCTCTCCAATTTCTGGGGCAAGCACATTGGCTAGTTTTGTAAGGATCAGTCTAGCAGTGAAGCTGGAAGTGAGGTAACTTTTGCCTGTTACCCTGATGAGTGCTGGGGGCTTGTGCCTGTGGCAGGGCAGGAGTGCCTGGTGTGGCTGCCTTGCCTCATGGGTGATGGACCACTTTGCCTGCCCGTTCCTAGAAGCACAAGTCCTTCTCCTGCCCAAGCTCCCTATTCTGTGAATTATGGCAAGTCCATCAATCCTTCTTTCACAGTTGTCATTGAAGGCTATCACATATCAAGTCTGTGTACTCCTGCCAGAGAGGCTCCTTGCACTTGCTCGTCTCCCCAGGACAGGCTCCACTGACACAGCCGTGCTTTACTCAGTTTGGGATCATGCGCAGCTCCGGGCACACATTGCTCTCTTGCCAGAACACACAAGTAAACTGGATGCACTCCAAGCCCAAAGCAAATGAGCCAAAACTGTGCCTTAGAACTCCCCAAAAGATGCTGGTTTGAGAGGAGTTATGGAAAAGCAGGTTGTGGAGTGGACTTGGAGCATAGAAACTAAGGGATAGGAATCAGCTGCTGGGCAGCAGAGCCTCTTCATGGAATGCTAGTATGGGACTGGAAATAAGGAGGTCTCTGAATGTCCTCTGCCACAGCAGACTCGTCTCTACTCACCCCATTTCCATCTCTCCATGAGTTTGCTCCTCTGTTGGAAATACAATAGAATAATGGCTATAGTTTTGACATGCAGCTGGCATCGACTTGTCCTCCTATGGAGTGTGCTTGGCACAGAGAGAGGAGATCAGAGCTGCTCCTGTAGCAAGAAAGTGGTAACCAGTTACATGGGAACAACAGGGGGGTATGGAGATGGTCAATGGCTTTCTTTCCTCCTGCAGCTACCCACAGCTCGCAGCAACACACAGACAGGGTCAGGCAGGATGCCTGCCCACAGTAACTACAGCCAGGCTGCAGTTTGCCTCAGCTTCCTCTCCTTAAGATGGAACCCAGACACCTTACAGGTAGCTCTTTGCACTGTGTGGTCCACGTAAAGCACAGGCTCTCAGAATACCTCAGTCATACTCAGTCCACTTTCCAAGGAGCTTTTTACACACACCACACCACTCTACCTTTGTCCTGCAGGACATCCTAACTATCTAGAAATTTTTGAGTTGGGATCTACTTGGCTTGCACTTAGTGCTGAACTCCTTGCAACATTCCTAAATGTGGAAGAGGCACTTTTTCCATCTTTGCAGGAGACCCTTGCAGGTATCTAACCAGTAACAGTAGAAGGGTCTCCTGGTAGGGTATGCTCCAGGTAGGTTCCCAGCCCTAGCAGCAACTTATCCTTTCCCCAAATGCAAACTAGCGCACACCTGCTGATTTCAAGAACTGCAGAGATAACTTACCATGATGGATCCATTGACCCCTGTTGGAATTGCATAATCTGATAAACTATTACCATGCACACAAAGCCAAGTAGGGTATTAGAGAAGATAAAATAATCTGCTGGGTAAAGACCATTGCTAAGGCTAAGGAATAATGGTCCCTGACGGCTTAATTTCAGGTTGATCTAGGAAGACATAAAAGACCATGCACTTCCAGAAAAGATGGGGAGAACTCAGCATAGATATCACAAAGCAAGTGGCTCAGGACAGGGTATGACTGCAGAGTGGAGTGAAAGCATGGCCCCGAGTGTTTTATGAGGACTAGAAAAGACAGCAAGAGCTGTGTGATGAATTTCATAAAGGATATTGTCTCCTTCTGGGCTATCAGCATTAAGAAATGCATACATTTTTTCCACTGTGGAGCAGAACCAGACCGTGAGGAACTTGAGCCTATTCACTCTAACTTGGGACTCACGCTGAGGCAGAGAAACAACTCACTAGCCTGGGATTTCCTTCCTTGCCTCTACAGCAATGGAAAGGAAAGGATGGGAACTGTTCTACACCTATGTGGGGAAATTTCCAAGACCTGACACGGTGCCCTACTGCCGGCGCCTCCGGCTAGGGCAGCAACGCCCCAAGCCGCTCAAGGTGCTGGTGGCCGATGAGCCCTCTTTGAGGCTTGCACGGAGCGGCCCTTCCCGTGGGCGCAGCCCCCGCGGGGGTCGCGGCGGGGCCGTGGCTGCGCGGGGCGGTGCGCGGGCAGCGGGTGGCCGCGGGGCCGA
>CM031879.1:57065800-57077482 GCA_018697195.1 Certhia americana | reverse complement strand
CAGCGGGTGGCCGCGGGGCCGGGGCGGGGCCGGGGCGGTGCGCGGCGGGGCGCGGTGCAGGGCAGCCGCGGGCACACGTGGCTCAGCCCCCCAAAAAGGCGCTCCCCGGCGGCGGGAGAGGGCAGTTCGTCCCTCGGTCCCCCCAGAGCCACCGCCGGTCCGCTCCGTCCAGCCGTCGGTGGGTGCCGGTGACCAGGGTCCGCGGTTGGCTGCGAAGCGGCGGCTCCCGCCCCCTGCGGAGTCAGCCCGGGGTCCGGGGCGGCCCTACCTGCCGGCACGATGAGCCTGACCGCCGAGAGCCACCGCATTCCGCTGAGCGACGGCAACACCATCCCGCTCTTGGGGCTGGGCACCTACGCCGACCCCCAGAAAGTAAGTCCGGGGTTGCCGGGACGCCCCGCGCCGCTGGCGGGGGCAGGTGCCGGCCGCCCTCGCTGCAGCACCCCCCGAGCCGCGGCTATCCTCCTCCTTTCCTCCCGTCCAGGCTACTTCTCTCTTTGCTCCTTTTCCCCCGCGAAGTTAAAGAGCCAGCTCTACCATGAGCAGTGCGGGCAGTGCGCGGCCCGCAGATAAGGAAAAGGTGGGAAGAAAAAAGAAAAAAATCCCGCCCAGCTTGCGGTGTGCTGCAGCTGCCACTGTCGCCCACCGCCCCGCGCCGCTGGGCGCACGGGCAGGGGTGCGGGGGACCTGGAGTCGGGACAGTGCCGTGCAATGGCCGGGTCGGGAAGGGATGGGAGCCCCAGCAAGGCAGCCGGGAGCCCTCGCCCCCCAGGAGCCAAGAGGGACGGTGCCGTCGGCTCCCCTACCTTGCCCCCTGCGCCGAGCGTAGATAAAATGAGGGATTTCTAACCGTCTTGCGTCTGCCCCCGATACTTTCTAAGTAACGTTCCTGAAAAAAAAGACTCAAATTCCTGCATCCTGATCCCTGCGGGTCCCACAGCTGACTGCCAGCAGCCAAACCACTCAAATATTCTGCATCCTTCGGTTTTGCGCCGGGCAGGCATCCCGTCTGACCGTGCCGGTCAGCTGCACCCGTGGAGGATGGGGAAGCACCTGATGCTTCTTCCCACTGCGGAGACCTGAGAGCGCAAAGGCAATTCAGTAGTCGCTGCCTTTTAAAGCTCTCCTTAACTGCCTGATCTTTCATCAGTTCTCTTTTTTGTTTGTTTGAAGAGTTGGAAAAGAGGCATCGTGGCCAGAACCCTTCTTGTGTAATAGCTGCAATGCAATGTGTGTGTATGACTCCACATATCACAGGGTATTTAAAAGTACGTTTTAAAAGAAAATTCATTAAAGCCGTTTACCAACCACTAAATGTAGCGTGGTGCATCAATAACGGTGTCGAATTTTCAACAAACATTACTGCAGGCAATGCATGAGTGATGCAAAAAGGGTGTAAGGCATCCCCAGAACTGCAGATCTCACTGGTTAACGATGCTGGTTTACATGGGGACAATCAATAGGAATTCATGACTTCAGAGCCTGGGCATCGTCCCCCACATCACTAAACTTTAGGGAGATATTTTCAGCTAGCACATTCTTTGAATAATGGTTAGTGAAACAAGATTAAGGTCTCTAACAGGAGTTTTGATATAGCAAAGCAGAATGTTGCATAATTCAGTGTCAAAATAGCTGTGAGTGAACTTGAAGCATCTTTTTCCAGACGTGTACATCATGCCCCCAACCCTCAATCTGCAATTTTTGTTCTAGTTTTAAGTTAAGAAAAATGCAGCTGCCAGCACAAGAGCTCTTACCTTGCTGCACTTCCCACCTGCAGCCCGGACAAGCTCTGGCCCAATACTGTGGCATCAGGCAGGGAGCCCAAAGTGGCAAGTAACCTGATGGAGCTGAGAGGGGAGCTGGATGGGATCCCCCTTACGGAGGCAGCTTCCCGGTGCTGCCGTTACACTGCTAAGAATTCATTCTGCAGGAATTCAACTGTCCCAAAATCAACAAGCAACAGATCTCCTTCTCCCCACTCCTGCAAAATCCTGACGCTTCCTTCCTTTGTCCTCCCGCGGTTCGAGGTGTACGGGGGCTGGTTTTCAGCCGAATCAGCCTCAGGTAGTGGCTTTTTGCTTATACATCCTTTGTTTTCTGCTAAGAGAAGATGGGGAGGACAGGATAATGCAGGCAGGGCAGGCATTGCTACGGCAACTCCAATTTAAAGCAATTGAAGCCGCTGTGTAACTGTACACTCAGTGTGGATGGGTGCACATATCCAACCACCCTTTCTCCTTCCCCCTGCGTTTGTAGGAGTTTGATTTTCTGAGCTTTCTCTTTCTACATGATAAACAGTTAGAAAGGTATGGGTGGGAGGAGGAGCTGAGAAGAGGTAGAGAAAATAGCAGTGATAAGACACTTGCTACAGTCTCATTTTCGCAGAAGACCAGGTGAAACAATGTGTTTATCTGGCGGAGCTGGGCTGGAGCTTTACACTGGGATTAGGACTGCTATTTGAGTCGAAGAACTTGTCAAAGAGAGCAGCTGGGGAAACGCAGCGGCAGCAGCCTGCTGTGGGATTTGTTGCAGAATTGTGCTGCTGGTCGGCGATGGGGCAGGATGTTTAAATAGGTCACGGTTTAAAATTTGCCCGTTTCAAAAAGGCTGCTTTGCTGATAAGGGGGGTGGGGGCTTTTGTCAACCCCTTGATGTGACAGCGGAGTGCTGCTGGGCTGGGACAAGCTGCTTTGCCGCGTGCTGACTTGTGCCTGGTGCAACATCTACCGGGATGCCTGGCGAAGTGTCTGTCCTTTTCCTCCTGCCTCAACAGCTGAAAGGCTTTGTGGCAACCCAGGCTCCTTTCAAGGTTTATCTTAAGGAGTGAGGCTATAAACTAGCGCTGACACGTTTCCCTTAAAATGCTTAGCTGTAGCCTTTTGTGGCTGAATTGCTTAAGCAGCAGCATCTGAGCCACCCATTCTCCAGCGGTGGGGGGCAGGCAGCTGGTGGTAGCAACGGCTTAAGCCAGCCCCAGCACTCTATTTCTGCTCATGAGTCAGATCCCCGCAAGTTCTAGTTATTTTGTGCTCTGATACAAAATACAGAGCCATTCATTTGTCAGATTATTCATCTTGCTCTTGGAGGCAGGTTTTTGATTTTATGCTAGTTTGTTGTTCAGATTTTTTTTTCTCCCCAAAGGTTATTCACCCTGGCACCTCCATGTCAGAGCAGCCTGTCCAAAACAAATCTGTTTTCTCAGTGACAGGCTGTAGCCCAGTAGCTCGTAATGAGCCCAGAGTGTTCTTCCTGAAGTGCAGGAATGTGCTTGCTAGTTAAGCCAACCAGGCAGATCTAGTTAGCCATGGAACAGGGAAATCTGCTTCTCCGGCAGTCGGTTAGAAGAAAACAAAGGCAGGAGGCCAGCTTTCACGTTTCAGGCTTTGTCTGCATAAACTGAACAGCAGTGCCTTCAAAACTGAAATGTGTCAGCAGCTTGCCTTGCTCATCTTAAATAACTTAATTGTTCTCCCAAAGACGACTTTGGGAGATAAGTCATGCTTCTTTGGTTGTGAAATACTCAACAAAAAATACATCTATTGATGTCCCCTGTACAAGTTAACTGACTCAAAGTAGTACATCACTCAACAGGAGCAGAGCTGGACCACTGTGGAAAAGGTCTCTTTGATAATCAGACTCATTTCAATTGAATGCTCTTTCCCCCTAGATATAAGACTGGGAAGAGGTTGGGATGACAATTCAGCTAATTCTTTGAGGTTGAAAAGTGCAACGTTGAGTGTTTCTTTTTGTTTTACTCTTCTACCACAGCAAGAAAATACAATGAATCCATTGGCTATCAGTTCATCTGCTAACAGGAAGAAAGGAGTCTTCACTGGGTCACAGAACAGAATTAGTCAGAAACTTGGGTTATTTATCAAGAGAAGGACATAAACATTTTTTTACAGGTTTAATTGGTGTTTCCTGTCCTATTTTAAAATAAAGGAATGCAATAGTTGCATAACTATTAAGCTTAATTTTCTTTTGCAGGCAGATTTCAGTGTGTTGAAGTTGGTTTTGCATTCTCCTTCATGCAAGGAAGGAAATGTATGATTTGTATTAGATTCTTGCCTACATAAAAAATTAGGCTATTTATCCTACCAAGGATGGACTCAAGTGAAAAAGTGGAAATCTCAGCCACTGACTCCTTCCCTTTCCCAAATATTCCTTCTCCTCATGGGTTTGGGTGGGAACCACAGTGGGAACTGTGAATCAGGACTACCAATGCACTCCAGACAGTTTTAAAATTTGAGGCCAGTTCTACCTCTGTTTGGCTCTGTGAATCCTTCTGGCAAAACCCTGTGAGTGCAGGAGCAGCTCTGCCAAGGCTCCAGCAGATGCACCGTGTCTAGCTGCCCCTCCCTGAGGGCCCCCAAGCTGTTGACCCAATTCTTCAGAGTATTAAATAGATTGGGGGGGAGGAGGAAGAGGGCAGCCCCACAGGGGAGGGTGGTAGAGGAGAACAGGCCCCTGGATGAGCCCCTGGCATTGCTCTGTGCTACAGCAGAACCACACCAGTCCATGGCAGGCTCCCACCACCTCCCAGCACTAATTCTTAGTTCCCAGCACAGCCCATCAAGTGGTACTGGTACCCATCTGGAAGCAGAGGAAGCATGGGGATGAGCAGTCTTAAAGGGGAAAGGTGCTAAAAACGCTCCTAAATCCTGGAAATCCTATGCCTCGTTAAAACTGCACTTACGCCTGCTTCACTTTATAACTCATCCTTGTCAACACAGCTAAGATCATCGGTCCAGTGTCTCCACATAAATACTCGCTGTTTCCCTGGAAGGTCAAGGGGCCTTGGCCACAGCTCCTCTCCTGTCTTCCTGTTTTGACTGAAGGAGGACAGGGCTTGGAGAGAAGGTTATAGCAACCGCACTGTATACAGGCGCTGCTTCTGAAACATAAGATTGGGCAAAGCGCTCAAGAATAGCACGGGGTGAGGGCTGTTGGCAAGTTGCAACTTAGCTAAAAATGAGGTTCTGAGGTAGCCAAATCCATTCATAAATTGGAAGCAGTTTTGTGGAATAGTTTCAGGCAAAACAAATGGCAAAGCATTTCATTTTGGGCACTGGCAGTACAAGCTGAGGAATCAAAGAATTATTAAAGCACTTGGAGGTAGCAGTTGCCTTTCCCTGAATAGCCTGCTGGTAAGGGAATCCACATGGGCGGTGGGAAACCAGATTCAGTCCTCCTCTCAGCCTCTGGGGATTAAATTCATATCAGACAGCTCAGGGAAATAACATGATTGTGGAGTAGGTGATAGCTAGAGAGAGGCAAGAAGAAACATGCACAGGCTGGAGCAGGAGGAGCACCCTCCCCATGGGAAAGCTCACTGCCCACCAGCCCCACAGCGCTGGATGCTGAAGAACTTGGTATGGCATCCAGCCAGGAGGAAAAGAGACCCATTTCCCCAAATCTTTAACTACCACAAAGTAACCCTTGTGAGTGCCCAGACAGTCTGGGTTTTGTTTAAGAAGAAATTGCTGGTTTGAATCAGGGAGAGGAAAAGTTCATCCAGGGCTCCCAGATTCAGTCTGAGTGACCAAGTCAAAAAAATCTAGTTTGGATAAGTAAAAACACTGTTTTGGCACCCTGAATTACTTTTTACACCCAGGCTAGAAGCTGAACAGAGTAATTTTTCATTGTACAGGTCTAACAGCCTCTAATGCTCTCATGGGATCATTTATGCCAAAAAGTTCCTCGCACAAGGATGTTCATGCTGAAACTTTTTCAATCACTCTTAACGGTGCTGGCTGCATCCCTGCTGCAGGCTGCCTGCCTTTGGGGCTGCCACTGGTTGCTGTTAAGTCAAAAGAGGTAATAAGAATTTGTCCCCATGATGGGGTCTGGATCTCTGAGCTGCAGGAAGGGAGGAATTACACACAACTTAATCCCCTCTGTTTTCCTCCTGGAAAGCCACCACTGGTTTCTGAAACACAGTTGGCTGGAGACAGCAATGATTTCAGGTGACTTGTAAAGAAAGTCACCTGGCTTGACCCAAAGCTCCAAACTAAATCATGTGTTGAGTGTTCCTGAGAGAAGTGACACCTGAGATCTCTGCAGACACTGTTGATCTTAAAGGCTTCCACTTCTTAATTTCTTACCTGTAAATTTCTCCTACTCAGACAACTTCTTCCTCCTGAGGTAAACTTGGCTTCTGGATTTTTTCTTGAAAGGGATGAGAGAGGCAGTGACAAGAGCAGGAACTATTCAAACATCCAAGCGTTCTTACAGCCTTATTTCCCATGACATGCTATTAAAATAAATATGTAAAGAAAATACATCAGTCCTTTTAATGTAAATGATTACACATGAATATGTGTTTGAACTCAGCAAGTATTGAGTATGAAGTTAGCTCTCTAAAGAAGTGATCTTTATGAACCTACATGAAATTACTACAGATGTAGGCAGGGCATTTTTTTCAGAGGTAAAATATTGGGAACATGATATGAACAGAGCTGAGGGAGTCAGCTAGGATATTTGGTTACAAAGCCTCTTATGTCTTGACCTTAAGAACTAAATAAAATCCCTGAAACAAATTATTTTTAAGTTATTGGGCTATATCTCCTAACCAGCATTTCCAAAAGACATTGTGTCCCTTCACAGTCCCTTCTGGTAACCATCAAAAGCTCGAGCTCTTTGCTTTTTAAGCAGAAAAGTACAAGTATTACCTCGTGCAGTACTAGTTCTTGTCTTCAGGGAGCATGTTGGAGCAGTGGAGCCATGGCTAGCCAACAAGTAGCAACATGAGGTCTCTCAGGGTAGGGATTTCTGAGATGTTTCAGAGGGTAGCCTCATGTTCCCTCAGTCTCTGAGGATATCCTAAAATCAGACACCCAAATGGAGATTTGTGCACTTGAGTCAGGGATGAAGGGAAGAAGATACATTACTGCAGCCCAGAAAGACAACTGTGCCTGATCTGCTTCATGTCCTGGAAGGCTCCTTGCCTGCCTGTTAGTAAACTCTTAGCCTAGCCTTCGCAAAGAAAAAATATTTATCCTGAAACCCAATATCTGCAGCCAGATTGCTCACAGTCGTGACTCAGTTAGTTTTGTGCTTGAAGGACTAAACCACACTGAGGCAATTTTACTTGCACAGACTGCAGATGGCATGCCTTTCCTTGGGTGGCTGGTATCCCAGTGTTGAGTGATGCCCTCATTGATAAATTGCTCAGATTTTATTCCTTAACTAAGTTACTGGCAAGACCCAGTTGCCAAGAGCAGATAAACACAGGATTTCTGGATATTTGGTGCCCAGATGCCTTGAGGAGGTGCAGCAGTGGGCATAACTCTTAGCAGGCAACAGACCAACTTGGCTCTTGGGCAAGAGCTTGTGTGAGGAATCAAGAAACTGCAATGACTGAGCTCTAGTGTTGCCTTAATGCTGTTTGCTACAGAGGTGGCAAATATGCCAGGGAATAGGTGGTTTCACACATGAAAGAGTGCTTTCACAGATCAAACTCCTTATAACAAAGAGGTGAGGGTACACACTAGAAGGTCAAACTAAATCAAAAGAGCCTCAGAATAAGTTCTGATTTCATCAATGACTCTTGCTAAAAGCTTGCTGTGGTGTGACACATTTTAAAATTCCCTTTCTTATATGCTCATGTTTACTACCTCTGATTTACCTTGCATTCTCTTTTTTTCCTCGTACAACTTTTCTGGTCTGCCACTGGAGCAGTCTTCCTCCATTTCTTTGCCTTTAACATTTCCTTCTTCATGTTTAGCCTTGACCTCTCCTCCTCTGCCTGCAACTGCCTCTTGATGCCTCAGTTCCTGCTAGCTCCCTGTAATCTTGTGTTACACAATGGAACATTTTTGGCTTGTGTAAATGCAAGATTGCATCTTTATCTCATTAAGAAAGGAAGCCTAAGTCATATAATTAGAAAAATCACGTAATTAGAAGAGGTAGATGCTTTTTTCCTGAAATGTGGCAGACTCAGAAACTCCTAGCTTTTGTGTAAGAACTGTACTTTAACCAGACTTTAAATTTGGATTTGTTAAAATTACTTACCACACTCTGTCAACCTGGAGGAAAGATTCTTGCATGCAGCTCTTGGAGACACAAGCTTTGTTCCTAATATTCTGATTTGCACAAACCCCATGGTTCTAAGACATTGTTGAATTTGCAAAATGCTTTTACCTCCATGTATCATCTCTGATGGAATCTCTGTGTTTCTTCATTTCCATGAAACCTGAAGCTTAATAGAAAACAAATAGATAGTATTCCTAATTTCTACTTTGTGCTTATGGCTTCTGTTTCCAGTTGTGAACATAATTATTGTCTAATCATGTGTAGCAGATGAAAAGCTGTGTTAACTGAAGTGGTCAACATGTAAAATTCCTAATGAGGAAGATCCCAGCCTTGTAGATGAGTGTGAATGAAAGACTAACTTTCTAACTATGAAGTTCATTAACCAAGGGAGGACTTCTGAGCAAAATGGACAGAAAATTGCTGGTCCTGGAAAATGGTGATTTTTTAGTTTGCTATAAGGAGCAGATTGTGCTCAGAACAACTTCTTCTCCCCCTCGGCCACCCCAGCATGCCTAAAACAAAACCCCTTCTTCTTAAAATGTTAGTACCTTTAACCTATGATGACATCTCAGCTGCTGCATGAAAACATTTTCAGGACTAAGAGAGGTATCCCCACGCAGAGCTGAGGACTTGCACTAACAAACCTTTTGACAGCCAGATAATTACCTGGCCTTACGCAGTGATGCCTGCCTAATCCAAGCAGAGGGGCTGGCTCTTGCAGCCACCCTGGCACCGTGTCATTTGGCTCCCAAACATGCTACCAACACATGCAGACCTGGACAAGGCGAGAGCGCTCCACAGGAAAATGCTCCCAGAAAAAGGGGGCCTTTAGGAGGTGACATCTTTGCCTGGGAGTCAGGACAGCTTTTGGGTGGTGGATATCAGGTACCAAAATGACCCACTAAATGATGTGTCTGTCTGTGACACAGGGTGGAATCATGTTAAATCAGTCCAGATCCAAAATTAATAGAGGGTTAACCCATATAAGCTTTTAGGACAGTAGCAATACTTAAAACCAGTCACAGGGAATCTTATTTGAAAAGTAACCAAACAGAACAGACCTTTTCCATTCCATAGCTGCATGCTGCAGTGACAAGCACTAGCTGTTTCAATATACCCTTCTTCCAAAAACTGCAAAGTTAGCTGTTACCAGTGCAATAATACTAAGCCAAATATTGACACCCAAAAAAGAGTACTTTTACTCTTCTCTTTTCCTATGGCTTTCTAAATATGCTGGGGGTTTTTTAAGCCTGCTCAAAAGCCACAGTAAAATCCATTCTATCTTAATAAAAGTTAAGAAGATTGTTTTACAGAAGATGAGACGGGGAATCACTGGCATTGTTGAAGAGGGGAAAAACTGAACCCCTATGAGTGAGTAATCGGGATTACCACAACTGAAAGATACGCTTTTTGGCAAGAACATTTAGAGCCCAATTTTCCAGGCAAAGCTCCATTTTTAAAATGCCCCTGACTGACTCCATACATTAAATATGGCTGTGCACTCCTATGTATCCCTGATTCCCCACAGTTCTCAAAAAAACAGTGTAAGCATGTTCTTGCAGCTCCTGTGGGAAGCTAACATCTGGATTGCCTCTTTGGTTGACCTAGGAGGCCAGATTTGTCAAAACTTGAAAATACTGTGCAGAAAATGCCTCTCTGGGCTTCGAAGCCAACTCTTGTTGGTTCAGCTAACTAGGTGGTGGAATTCCCCAAGTTTTACATTTGCCTTTGCAAACACTTCTTCAAACTGGCGCCAGAAACCTCTCCCCTTTAACTCTAGGGAATGAAGCAGAAGAGCCACTGGCAACCTTTTCTTCTCTTTTATTGCACAAGCTGGTGCTTTATCTTCCACTTGTACCTCACGCATCCCTGTGATTGCATTGCTTGTCTGAAGGGTATTTTGATATCACTCACCCTCCCAGATAGATCCATGCTTTCCAGGGCCAGCCAGCGAGCTGTTGTGTCCTCCAGTTCTTCAGGAAACTTTCCCAGTCCACCCCACTAGCACTGTGAGCACAGGGACCCAGGTGTGCACATCATGTGCTTGGTTTGCTTTAATCCCCTAGCTGCCAGCAGAAAGGTACGGCAGCTCTTTAGCGTCACCTCGACTTTGTGTCGAGTGAAAAGTTGCAGTGTTCCTAAAAATGAGGATTCTGCAATCAAGTGTTAAAAATAACTCCAGCACACTCTGCCAGCTACAATAATAAGGCTTTCCTGAAGACAGCTTTGGCTAAATCCTAGAGTAACAATGTCACAGGAATTCTAGAAATGCTAAATCTGCAGTTATGCAATCTAATTTCTTTTGTATAGACAAACCCCATGCTTCAGGCCCCTGATAGAGCATCGTGTTAGAGGAGAAAGTCACCCCTTTTCCACCTTCATCCATGGTGTGACACAAGGCCACAAGTGACACCATTCCCCCCCATCTTCTTTGCACATATTTGCTGTCCTCCACACTCCAAGGCAACACAATGCACAACATAAAGTAAAGTTCTGGGCCGGCACAGCAGGCTGTGGCTCTTAGCTGTATTCTCTGCCTCCATTCCCAGCTCTACCTGCTTTTGCAGAGCACCCTTTGCTAGGTTTTGCTTCCTGGATGGTGGCTGCCAATGCTTCCGGGGGATGAAAGCCAGATTTTCCTGTGTACGAGAGAGAGGGATGTGCTGGCGGTTTCATTTTCCAAGAAAGAGGTGTACAGTACAGCTTCTCTTTTACAAGATTAAACAATTCTAAGAATGTACCCTTGTGTGGCTCATATCCTCTGGCTTTGTAAACTCAACCTGTGCTTTCCTGCAGGGCCTTCAGTACACATGCTTTCTATGCTGTGTTCCTAACATCTTAAGCCAATCCTTTTTGCCAGTCTGTCCAGAAAACAGGCAAATGGAAATAAGCAATTGGGCTTCTAGAAACTTGCATAAGAATCTGTGTGTGAGTGCCGAGCTCTGATGAAGGAGGCTTTGAGCCCAGGAATGTACCTAGTTTCTCCTTCCTGTATTTAGCTGACTAAGATTCCTAAACAGCGGCTCCACATCCTAAATTATAGGTTTGGACTGGAGCACTTGGCCCATGACTTGGACGTCTTGTGTAATTCTGCTGCAGCTAAACTCCGATTTTTCCAGAAGATGGCCCTGTGTCTCCTAACACTTCAGGCTTTTCCCCCCGGATCATTATTCCCAGCTGAGGGACTGCAAAGCATTGCACTAAACAGGTGAGATGCTCAGGACTAAGGTAAAGGGCTTCTTCCCTGAAATGCTGCTTCCTCTGCTCTCATGTGCTGCCAACACTGGTGCAACTCTGTAAAGCTGCTCCTGTAAAACAGGGCAGAGCAGAATCTGGGAGCCTGAGTCAGACTGTTT
Organism: Certhia americana; assembly: GCA_018697195.1. Lineage (NCBI taxonomy): Eukaryota > Metazoa > Chordata > Aves > Passeriformes > Certhiidae > Certhia > Certhia americana. The sequence continues at coordinate 57,066,092 of CM031879.1, read as the reverse complement.
TCCTTTTCTGTATGCACTAATAAAGAATTAATGACGATACTGATGTTAAGACATAAAAGCAGTGCCTACAGTAGCTGTTCACATGGTTTTGCAAGATTATAATCTACTGCCAATGTGTCCTGTTAGCTTTGTCTTTGGAGATAACCCTCTTAATCAGCTGGAAAGCCAATGGAAACTGCTGACCAGAAAAAGATGCTGTAGAAAAAGCAAAAGAATTGCAGGACAACTGAACTGTGACGCTAAATAATAATAATAATAATAATAATAATAATAATAATAATAATAATAATAA
>CM031879.1:57051243-57065790 GCA_018697195.1 Certhia americana | reverse complement strand
AATAATAATAATAATAATAATAATAATAATAATAATAATAATAATAAGTCAGACAACCACTAACACTGCTGAGCAAATACTGTTCTACTTCAGTGGGAAGAGAAAAACTCATGGGTATGCCTGTACAAAAATATTCTCCTGTGGCTTGGTCATGTGCACTTATGAACAAAACTGAAGCTGAACCATTTGCTATGGTAGAGAGAATAGTTTTTGACAAAATATGATGTGACAGAAGGTGTCTGGAATGAACATTAAAAATCAGGAAAGTTTATGGTCTCAGAGGAAAAAGAGAGCAGACCCTTTCAGACAGACAGAATTGATGAAGCACATTGCTTTTTCAGACTCACAGAAAGTGGTAACTGGCCAGTTGGCTACTTCATCTGTGGAGAAGGGGCCAATTTGCTGCTTCCTTTCTTTCAGTGAAGGTACATATCTGAGTCTGCTCCCTCAGCCCTTCTGTTGGACTTATTTATCAAAGAGCCTGAAGGAAACAGATACCAGTTAAATCTGTCATGCATGATGGTAAATCAGCTGGTTTACAAGCTATGGATTGATAGTGGGAATAATTGTGTCTCTTGCTTCCTTAAACTTTATGATCTTTGAAATAACACAGATGCTATTGAAGAAATTTATTAGTGATTGAGCAAGTCCCCTAGTCAAACAAGCAGTTATTCTTTTATCATTAAATGTGTGATAAATTTAATATGGTTCTTTGGCACAAATTAGTGACTGTCGGTAAAAGCACTGAAGATAAATATCTGACTTACAGTGCACACAAGTGGTTATAAAACTCCAGTTCTAAAACAAGTCCTTGATCAAAGTAGTATAGTTGCAAGGCAAGTTGATTAGAAGCTGAACCATTAATTATGGCAAAAGAGCAAGAACACCTATCTACACTTAAATAAAAAGTAATAAAGAAGCAGAGATTTGTCTTCAGACCAAAGCTGGAGAATTCTGAATTACTACTAACAAAGCCCAAAGGTTTATGATGCAGTGGCATTTCAGAACTCATCTAGTATTTGTACTACTCTAAAGGTGAGCCCTGCTCATTCAGGAATGGTGCAAGAATAAAGCCCTGTCTGGAGTGAGTAGGCAGCATAGGCAACTGCATTTTAGGTAATGTACTAAATGAGTATAACCTGCAGGGAAGAAGGGGAAGAGGTCTGGGGTTCTGAGTAGAATAAGGTAGTTGCCCATGGCCAAACATCCTGGGAGGTGCTGTTCCATCAGCTGCTGTGATAAGTGGTGCCAACCATTACACAACATAGATGCATCACAAATATCTATCTGCACTTAAATAAAAGTTTGTTTTCACTTGGTAACCTTTGATTTGGTCACTGCTGAAGACCAATGAAAGACAGAAGAGATTCAAACACCTCAGACTGGGCAGCAAAGCAGAGTGGAAAGATCCAGATTTGTGTGTTCTCTAGTGGAAAGATGGATGAACAGTGGTGGTCTGAGTCATCCAGCTTTGGTATGGTCTGTCAGGAAACAATGGAATAAGATACAACACCTAAAGCAACACTGTGTTGTGGCAGTACCACAACATGACTAGCCTGTGCAACTCATCAGCATAGTTTACCACAGCTCATTACTGCAGGATTTGGAAGGATTACATATGTGAAATGCCAGAAATGATAGTTTCTCCATTAGAATGAAAATAAACATATGGTATAAAGTTTCCAGACTCACAGATGTCTCAGACCTTCAGCTGGGATGGTTCAATGGAGGCAATATTTTCCAAAAACTGTTGCCTAGGTTGCTTTGCATTTTTATATGAAGCACCTTCGACCAGAATCTGTCAGAACTAATATACCACATCAGAAGAAATGGACTAGTGCAATAAACACACACACACACACACACACACACACACACACACACACACACACACATATATATATATGTATATAAAATGTAAACTTATCTCTGGCCATTGGTAATCAAGACCTGATCCAAAAAAAGCCACCCTAAGCCCCTAAAGAATAAGGTTATTTCCTGAGATGGAGGAGTGTTTCACAAGATTATTTGTAGATGTAAGTCCCATGTAAAAAATTAAGACAGGCACAGAAGTTCAGCTGTAACACAATTCAACTGATTCAGCCAAAAGCAGATGCAGTAACTGCAAGCATTTCCCTCTATTCTACCCTCCTTCCATGTCTGAAACTATGCTGTTCCCATACATGTGAGACTCCACCTTTCCTCACCTATTCTTTCTGCTTTTCTTACTGACCAAACTGGCCCTGGTGACTGAGAAAAGATGCAACTCAATAATCAACATTTCCTTGCCTGGTAGAGTTTAGTCTACAGAGTCAGGAAACAACTGGGAACTCTATTCATACAATTTCTCAAGAGCATGAAGAGGGGAAATTCTAATACTGGTTTCACATCTAATTTTCAGTCTCTTCAACAAATGGGAAAAGTAAAAAACAAAAGAATTTTTTTTCACAGTCTATACTATGGTAGTGCATCACTGTCCTCTAAATGCTCTGCTTTCATACACTTGAATGGTGAAAGTCAAACAGGCTGAAGAAATCTAGAAGACATGCTGTTTGCAAAATCACATTTCAGAGAGAAAAAACACTGATAGCACTTTTGGAAATATACTTGTCTTTCAGATAACTAATAATCACTTAGGCTTGAGCTCCCCAGACCTTTCAGCTGAGCCCTGTTGCTCTGTGCCAGTCAGCGTGAGCTTTGCAACTGTGCCTCCAACCTCATGTAGCTCATTGCTGGGGCAGAGGTCTGAGGTTACTGTCATCAGTCACAGCAGGCTTGTAATACTCGTGTCAGAGCTTTCATCCTGATGCCTCTCTCAAATCCTCTCCTGCAGGTTCAGGCAGGGACAAAGCAGAGAACATGCTGGAGGTTGTCATTGCTCCATGCTTTGCTCTTCTGTAACGCTGCCCAGCATGCCCCAAGTGTAAGGCAGCCATTGAGTGCACTGAAAAGCTGGTAGCTGCCATGCTCTTCATTACATCCAACTGACAACCAGGGAAACGGCCCTGCCAGGGGCCGAGCGTGCTTTTGGGAGGCTTCCACAAAGAAAGCAGCAAAGCACTGAAACAAGTGTTTCATTGTCTCCCTCAATTAAACACACAGTATTGCATCATCACTGCTGTAAATACTCCAGAGTGCCAAATTGTGCCGTTTTGCTTCTAGGCCCTCATTCAGGTCTGTAATAAATCAGGGCACGTGTGAGCGGCTTTGCATTCTAAGTAACCTTTAGGCACTGCGTGCTGGAGCAGAAAGTTCCTCCCAAGCCCAAACAGAAGTTGGTCCATTTTGTATCCCTCAGAGTCAGCCACAACCGGGCACTGAGTAAGCAGACTGGAAGCAATCCCATTATCCTAGAATGATCTGTCACCAGATCTCTACAGTCCTGGGACTGAAAGACATCCCCTGGTGTCTTCAGCAGTCCTTCAAAGACTTTTCTCTCATGAACGTGGAAGGGAAGACCAATGTCCTTAATCATTGAAGCATCCTACAGAAGCTATGAGTTTCACACCTTCTAGTTCAGCAGGTGGTAGAAGAGAAGGTGTTTCTTTCAGAGCAAACTCATGGACAGCCAGGCCAGTGGCAGCTGTAAAAGGACAGCTAGGAGAAAAGAGGAAGGAGAGCTATTGCTGTGGTGGAAAATGGTCCTTCCCAACAACACTTACTGCCAGTCCTGCTTGTCTTCTTCCCTTGGCATTGTGAAAACCAACAAATTTAACATCCTCTCTTCATATGTCTCATTTCCAGACGCCTCTGGCATCTGTTTTCTTCACAAGAGAAGCAGTGTGGTTTTGGCCCTGCATTTCCAGATAGCAAAATCCAACTCTTGCCATTTGTTGTTGACAGACAGCAGCATGGCAGAGTAGTTTGACTTGCCCTACTTCAGTTTTTCTTAAAGTGAATCAGATGTCCCTGTTGCAGCAGAGCAATACCCATGAAAAGGATGGGAGAATAGTATTGCTACACACCCTTGGCCACCACCACTTAGAGCAGCTCTCTCATTATAGAAAGCATAGGAACCGTAAGTTGTTTTCAGTACAATTTTAGTGACCAGACAAATTATTTCAGTAACCAGATTTATGCTTTTTTTGCTTAGTTTGGCCAACACAGCCAAATAATTTTGCTTGCCACACTGGCTAATGAAAAATATGGAAAATAGGACTGTTCTGAAAAAAACAAGCTTACACTCAATTTTGGCAATGATAAGCAAATATAAATGCAGCACACAGTACAAAAATGTCACTTATTAGGAGGTTTCTTGGGCTCATCTTAAACTGAAGTAGAAAAACATATATAAATATACACTAAAGCAACTGCTGTTTCTTAACCACACAGTAAAGCAGCTACTGGGAATACCAGCAGATAGTCCCAAACTTCAGATTGTGATACCAACAACGGTAAGTTAATTTGAGGAGAAAGAAGTCAAATCCAAATTCCTGCACTGCTGAAAGATCCAAGCTATTCAGACAGCCTCTGATCAGCTGGTGGTTGACCAGCTCTGCTCAGCCAAAAAGTTATCTTCCCCTTGAGTAAGTGATTTTATCAAATGGCTGTTGTAGGAAAGCCCTTGCTCTCTAGATAAGAAATTCCAAAATTATTTTCATATCAAATGCATTTGATTCTGCTTCCTGAGGACACTAATATTCTCTCCTTCACAGGAGAGACAGTGAGGCAATTTTTTACTTGGCTGCCTTTTCCCAGTCTAATCCCACATGCTCGACAGTTTTGAGAAAGAGTGCACAGCACTTTTTTGTTTAGAAGCTGGAACACGGCTGCCTGGGGAAGTAAAGCATGGTCACTCAGGATGAATTACACCACGAATCTTGTGCATATCTCAGGGACTTGCTAGCACTGAAGGAGAGGTAAGCAGTAGGCTGACACTTCGTTCATTCTGTTCCTTCTCCCATCAGACTCCCAAAGGTTCCTGTCTGGAGGCAGTGAAGATTGCCATCGATGCAGGTTACCGCCACATTGACGGTGCCTTTGTCTACTTCAATGAGCATGAAGTGGGACAAGCCATCCGGGAGAAGATTGCTGAAGGGAAGATCAAGAGAGAAGACATATTTTACTGTGGCAAGGTGAGAACCTGCACTCAGATTATTTACACTAAATCCAGGATTTCCGTGAATGGTTTTTCTTAAGAATGCTGGCGGTCAACATCTGGAATGCTTCCTTCCAAATCCAACATTCTTTATTTTTCTTTCCTAGCATTACCAGAATGCTGCAGATCTTTATGAACACTAGGTTTGCTGCAAGACACAGGAATCACTGTTGTCATCTGTTTAAATCTCTGATAGCAGTGGGAACCATGAAACATCCCTTCTGCTTAGTAGGCACCTGCAAGTTAAGGCCACAGCTACTTCAGCCTCAAGTGCTGCCTAACCTGTTACTGTGCCACACGTTGTGTTATCACACACAGAGCCCCAGATGGACAGTGATCCTGCAACTAAGCTGTTTTCTGGTAGAGCAATTCCCTGCACAGGTTTGCCATGAGGTTGCACAATGAAAGGGGTGGGAGCAAGCACGTGCATGCCAGTGTCTGTGCATGGGAGAAAAGCAAGTGCCTACATTGGTACTACTGCCAGAAAATTACTCATTAAGCTACACCCTTAGTTACTGCATCACCTCTCATTAGGGAGTTCTAGGGTGATGAATCAACTTACTTGGAGAGAAGATGTCATTACACTTCTGTTCTAGAGCAATGAGGTTGGAGTGATGCATGAGCTATTTTATACATTCAAGTCTTAACTCTCTGACTTGACTCTCTCCTAAAAAAATGAAATCCCTTGTCCAATGAAGTGTCTGAAAAAAGCTGACACAACTACGATGAATTACCCCAGGTATGAGAGACCCATTGCACATCACAGAATAAGGACTGATGGTGCCTGTCCAGTTTCTAAGGGAGTTTATGGCCTCAAATAGTCCTTCCTGCAGTGCTTCTTTGAACATATCAGCCTAATATTTTCCCTTTCTCCTTTCCCAAATAAGACGTAATCCACAATTACTCAACAGACTTACAAATAAACACCGCTGTTCCTAGAGTGAAAGATCCCATGGGATGAGAGGCCTGGATTATTGTGAGCAATTTCATTAAGTTCTATGATATGGGAAAACTAAGCTTCAGATTGGGCGGTTTGCAGACCAAGTGGATTTTCAGCTCCTATAAACTAATTTCCAAGTTCAGCAATTTCCAATCAGGAAAATATGCACCTCTTTACAAAGTTTCCTCCTTGGTTCTACTGATAACAACCTTGCCATTCTGAGAAAAGCCTGACATTCTCAAATTCTCTACCTTTACCAGGGGAATTTCTCAGTCTCTCATATGCCAAACATGTTGATTTGGATCAGAGAAAACATTTGGTTTCAACAGTTTCATAGTTTCATTACTGCAAATTATCAGTAATATTACAAATCAAAACCACCGAGCTGTGCCAAAAGGTTAGAACCAGATGTCCTAGCAATTTTGAGTATTTTAGCTTTCTCAACTGCTTCCTCTGCAGTTTAATTGCCCATATCAACTTTTAGGCTCTATGAAAGCACATCTCCTGGTAAAATTTCCAAACTTCCTTTATATAGTAAGCCTTTCTGTATTCGGCTGTCTGATCTGATCACCAGATGATTTTCCTAGTTGATATTCACTACTTAAACATTGAGTCATTTGGAAAACTGCAGGTCCTGCAAGCCACAGGGCTGCAACTCACAGTACCACAACAGCCAATGTTCCCAGCCTGCTGCGTGTCTATGAGATGACACACACATGGATTTCTCTTACAGTTGTGTCCTGTTTGTGCTAGACCAAATGTCAGCTGCTCAGGGTGATAGTCCATTATAACATTTCTAAAATCTTTAAAAGAGTTCAAAGGCAGAAACAGAAAATATCTGCAACTAATCAATCCATCACAGTTTAGGATTTTCACAGGTTTCTCTCAAAGCTCTCACAGCAGCTCTGAACTTCCCAGTAGGAGTGGGAATGGATCTCCCTTGCCTTATGTATCTTTAGTTTAATGTACCTCACAAACTTAGGTCACTTACAAACTACAGGAAACCAGATACTTCAGGTATCTGAATAGATAATATAATAGATACTTCAGGATCAGTAATTGATTGATATGAACTGTTGCACCTTCTAGGAAACATATAGACCATTCTTGGAAGCACTAGGCACTACAGAAATTAAGTATGTTTTCTGCCTTACTGACATCAGAAGTGCAGGAAAATCCCAAGAGCCTTCAGGCTCAGGTCTCTTGTGCAGATCTTCCCTTAAGCAAAGATGCTGCAGATGGAAGGCTGATCCATCAGCAGGGACTGATGAGAGCAGCCCTGCTGAGTGGCAGCGTTACTGGAACAGTGACCTGGTGTGATCGCGCTGCATCTGCCAGTTGAAATCATCAGCACTTGCACTTGGCTCTCGCTGCTGGCTGCCTGATCAGGCAGAGCAGCTCAGCATCCAGAAATTTTAGAGGTTTTATATCAACTGCCAACATCTCACTTGGCTTATACAGCAAGACCTTTTTGGTCTCCTCTTTCATCCCAGGATATTTCTTTCATTAAACTAGAAGTAACATTTCCAGGAAATGTGGTGTCCTAAAATGCCAAAGCCAGCTGGCAGCTTTGACTGCTCAAACATGGGTTGTACTTAGGTAGATAATACAATAACTTGTACAAATCATGAAAACAGTTATGAAACTCTCAAGTTTCCATGGCATCGATGTATTGACATAGTACAAATGTTTGCTGTTTTTAAAGGCTGGTTCTTCAGAACCTCTGCTTAGTGGGAAGTATATTCACTGACAAATGCTGAGCTCAATAAAACTGGGCTAGAAAGGGCACTCAGAAAAACTACTTCTAAGCAATATATCTCAGGTTACCAAATTCCTAAAACACAGTAACAAACTGGACATGAAGGGTCAACAAAGTAATTTCCTTACTTAAATACAAATCAAGCACATTTTGCATGTAAAATGGTTAAAAAACACATAGACCAAAGATTTTCAGTATATCCAGTGGAACAACTTAAAACTCTTGAGAACAGGAACTTGATTCCCTTACAGTTGTACACCTTAGCCTCTTCCCACTGTCTGCTGATCATAAACTCTTCACATCTTGCAGCATACAGTTGAGAAAGTCCTAGTAAGAATTTCCTAGTGTTTTGTTTTGTCACCTTAGGGCAGGATCAGATGTCCTGCTCTCAGTGCAACTTAACATGTTCTTGCTTCTGTGGGCAGAACTGAGCAGACTGATTTCCTGGGGAATAATTATAACATTGTTTAAAAACAAAACAAGCTTCTAAAATAACTTAAAACTTACAGAGGCTTTGCCCTTAATATATAACCTATAATCAACATCTTCTCCCCTATATCACAATTCAAATTTTGTGTCTTCAGAACTAATTCATTCTATTCCTTAGCATACTGTGGCTGTCAGCTTTGGTGGCAGAACTGACTAGACAATGACAATACCAGCAAAAAGCAGGTTTTTCCCACCAACAAAAGTGACAAAAGTCCTCAACATGACTCCACATGTTAGTTTTGCAAGTTGAAAAAAAAAACAAAAAAACCAAGAAAATAAAATAGCCTACCTTATTGCTTTCATTCAAACGGCACTTTAAACCTTCTATTGTGTGTTAATTCTGCTGCAGTTAAAATGGACAAAACTCAATCAGTTTACAAAGAGCTCTTGGTTACTAATTACCGTTCTATGGTTTAATTCTTGCAAGAGACTTGCATCAGCAGAGTTCAGTTAGAGATAATGCTGAACACTCACCAGTGAAACACACTCCATAGCAACCTCAGGGCATAACCCTGAAAGGAAGCAGTTTGCATTTGAGGTACAGAAGACTGTGCTTTAACTACTCACACCTGCATGACGGTGACTAAACACAAACACATCTTCCCGTGAGGACTGGGGAATAAGAGCAAACTTCCCTAGGTCAGGCAGTCTCTCAGGCTCCACGACCACAGGAGAAAACCAGAAGATTCTCTTAGTGCTGCGAGCTTGGCTGTTCAATAGCTAACTCACATGATCTGAGCTTCTGCCTTCAAGCATAAAACTGACCACAGATTCCTTGTGGGAACAAAGTTTTTCAGTGAAAGCATATGCTTGGAAAACAAAAGGAATCTGCCTAAGTTCATTGAGCAAGAGTTTGCAATATACTCATCTTAAAAGAACCTGTGTTGTAATAAAAAAATACATAATGGCTTAACTGGGTCAACACTTCATCCTGTCTTAACCTCTGCACCTGGCTCTGACAGAAGGCAGAAGGCAGGTAAGGCCCTCACCTCTGCCATGCAGGGATTGAGACCACAATTGTTCTTGCACTCTGCATAATGGGCTCTGCCAGAAGGACAAGAAGGAGAGACTCTCTGTCGGGGGGCTTCAGCTAGCTCACTGTTCTTCCTGGCACCCAAAAAAGCCTGTGTTTGCCTCCCCAGCTGTGGAATACCTGCCACCCCCCAGAGCTGGTGCGTCCCACGCTGGAGAAAACCCTGAAGATCCTGCAGCTGGACTATGTTGACCTCTACATTATTGAGCTGCCAATGGCTTTCAAGGTAAAAAGAAAAATTGCTTGGAAAAAGTGCATGAACTTAGCTTGAACCAAAGCCTCCATCTAGCATATTCCTTACAGCTTCCAGCCTAGGTTGTCAATAGCTATTTGGGCAGATAACATATATATTTTGATATATATTGCATATATGTATCACCCAAAAAGAGGCTTATAGGTAGTATGAGAACATTCCAGGAGAGATGTCGCTTGGAGTCTTTCTGCCAGAAGGATAGGTCTCCCAACTGCAGTTGAGCAGTTCCTACTTTGAAAAATTGCCATAGCTGAGCAGTACATGTGTCTGAATTCCCTCTGAGCCATGAGGAGTCAGTCACTGGAGGAAAGAGGTCATACAAAGCAGCAACAAGCCAGGGGCAAGGTTTGGAGGGGGAGATGGAAAGGTATAAAAGTCACCAAGTTTGGTTTCCTTACTCTGTCCCAAATTAAAGCTGCTGGGCAAATTGTGGTTATGATCTCAATCTCCATAACTGCAGCACTCAGCTTCACTAGATCCCAACTGGTGCCAAACATGGGTTGTTCACCTCTCATTCTTAAATGTTCAAGTCTGATATTCCCTCAATACTGCTGGCTCTGGGCAACTTGTAGGCAAAACCTTTGAATGCAGGGAACTCCCATCACAGTTGCATGCCTCCCTCTTGCAAGTCCAAAAACCTGCTTTCACAGCTTTTTGTACCTTGCTTTACAATTTCCTTGACAAGTACATGACATAAAGGCAAATGAAATGAAGATAATTATATTCAAAACATTTAAGTGGTTTTGAACTAATTAAACCCTTCTTCTAAGAGAGAATAGGGTCAGGCAATTAGTTGGTTAATTGTTCCTGTACGAGGTTTGAGCTCTAAACTGGCCTCTTTTTGCAAGAAAGGTAGATCTCTGATTATTGAAATCATATTTTGCTGCAAATATGACTCCAAATTATCAGAACTATCAGATAGGAAGCAATTTACCAATGAGGCTATCACATTACACTTGCAGCCCTTTTTTAACCCTGAAGAGGCCATATCCTATTAAGGCCTGTATAGGAGTAACCAGACTCTGATATTAAAATTTTATTTATACAGTCACACATATGGAATCCTTTTGGGTACATTTTTGAAAATTTCCCACCACTAGCAATTTCCTGTTTCCCTCTTCTTGTGTTTGTATTCTTCAGTAGTTCATTCTCCCACATAGTGAAGGTCATTGTCTCACAATATAAAGATATAGACAGCTGGCTTTAAAGTAATGTACATCTGACTCCCTGAGGCTTGTATCAACAATCTTGAGTAGTTAAAGGAGTAGCAGACCTAGAGATTCATTCATGTTTCTCATGAGAGGAGAGAAAAAAATAAGTCACTTTCTTCCTGAAAAATATACACTTTCCTATATCAAATGCAAAATTAAAAAAACCCATCCTTTTGCAGTGGTGACAGATTTCCTTTCTTTGCTCCCTCTCTCATAAATACACCCATCCTGCCTGTGATGCTTGCCTTTGACGAGGAGCATGCAGGTGTAACTCTAAGAAACTCCTACTCCCCCCTAGTCTGCAAACATTGGTGCTTTCCTCCCCAGAAGTCTCGCAAAAGCAGTGTCTTGTTGGAAGCAGTGATGTACTTAAGACAGAACTTACAGTACCACCCTGAAAACAGTAAGAAACATGCCCCTGCAGAGCCCAGCCAGCAATTTGTCACAGGGCTTTCAGGCAGAGTAAGAGGACTATGGTGTCAGAGAGCACCACTCAGCAAAATCCCACTGCTTTGCAACAGCTCAAGAAAGGCCACCACGTGGGGTGAAATTATTCTCTGACTTACCAACATTAGCCTATGCCTCCCTGTATTTTTTCCCCATGTAGATTGCCCATTCAGGCCTTTTGTTCTTCTTGCCTCCAGTCTCCAGCAGTGTTGCTCAGCTCCTCCACCCTAGCAAAGCAGTAACCAGCAGAAACAGGTCTCCTCCAGGTTACCATGTGCCCTCCATCATACCCAGTTCATACCCAGCAGGTATTTTAGGGGTAAAAAACCAGCAGGTTTTTCAGGTGACCCTTCTCAGATGATTGATTCATCGGTAAGCATCAACTTGTTATCTGCAAATGATCTGCAAATCCATCCTGAGTGATTCTGTCATCTGAAAGAAAAGCAGGTATATTAGTGATACACTGAACAAGTCTTGTTTAAGTATCTTGTAATTGTAAAAGAATAACTCAAAACAAATCATTGGCATCACTATTTGACTTCCTGTTGCCCTTCTGCTTATAGGACAGGCATTCACAGGTTGTTAAAACTGCTTTCTTGAGAAAACCTGCTTGTCAAAAACCATTTTATGAAAGCAAGGGGATGTGCAGACTTGTCTTCCTGCATGTGCGTTGGTGAGAAAATTATTGTAATGGGAGCGGGACTTTTCCTCTCAGTGGTTAACAGCTGCTGGGTTTTAACCTGTCAAATAAGCTGCCTGGTATCTTTCAGAGTGCCTCCAGACTTTGGACATGACATGATGAGATGTGATCCCACATAATGGCAGTCACTGTATGGTGTTGCCACAATAATTTCAGTGCTGATGCAGCAGCATGGTAACAAGCCGCCTTTCATCCTGTGCAAAACACAAGGCTATCTCCAAGAGAACTGCAAGAGAAGACATCAGCATTTCTAGGATGAGTGGTATGGTGTAGTTGATGAGAACCCAGAGCTAAAATAGGTCTTCTGAAAGACCTTTTCAAAGACCCTGTAACCACCTCCCTGTCACCATCACAACACTGCCTTTCTCTCAGCACTTTATCCATCTGCAGGCAGCTTTTCCATTCAGAAATTCCATTTCATAAAAAGATAGCTTGGTAGAGAAAGATTTGCCTGGAGGCTATTGAGCAGAGACAACTGCACTTTAATACCTTGCAGAGTTCTCTGCAGGTAGGAGGAAGAATTGATAACTGTAGAAATCCACAGTAGTTCTCATCACATCTCAGTCAAGAGAAGTTCATCTTAAAGCACCATTCGTCCTGATTTGGTTCATTTTTAAAACCCAAATGATAGAGAAAAATGGGAGGATGGTATAATTAGTTGGTATGTTTGTTGCTTATTGACTACTATAAAAAAGTTGAATAGAAGTTAATGAATTAAAAGTGGCACAGAGTAAAAAGGTCCTCTAAAAAAATCAGACTCATTTACTAAAATTAAACAGGTCCAACTGTTTAATATGTTGAACCTGCAGTCCTTAGAAATTGTGCTGCAGTATCATGTGATGAATGGTTTACTCCAAAATGCCATGGGGGGGTTGCAAATAAAGCTTTTCTACCTCACATTATGATGGAAAACACTTAGCCTTCTAATAGAAAAAATATGTACCCTACAGCCACCTACCTCCTTCTAGTAAAGATACTCTTTTTTCCAGCAAGATAGAGCAACAAAAGCAACAAGTTGTCCTTGTGGAATTCTCTGAGGAAAATCAGCACATTTGGAGGAGAGAGGCTTATGCCTGTAACTGAGACCTTGGCCCTCTGAAATCTGAGGCAGTGTTTTCCTTAGGCTCACTTTTCCCATTAGATGCCTTGGATTTGAACTCAACTGAATTGGGAGGTGATAGTTACTGATCATATTAGTCACAGCTGCATGTTCCCAAGGAGTTACCACGTCAACATCTTGTACCCAGGCCTTTGAAATGTGGTGGTTTGAAGTCAGATCAAATGTCAAACATCACTGAAGGGTTTTTGTTCAAAAAAAGAAAAAACAAACCCCAGAAAAACACAAAAGTAAAACTGTGATCAGACACAAGGGAGGGAGGTGTTAATGCATTGCCTGCAACAGCAGTGAAATGGCCAGCAAAAAAGAGAAAGCTGTGCTTGTGAGATATCAGCTCATAAATCATCTCTGAAGCCTACAGAGTATAGAGATTGGAAGAGTTTCTAGTGCCCAAAGAAAGGTGGATAATGCACTTCAGAGATTAGCTATGCCCCATAGCCCTTTACTGCTAGTAGTTCTTGGACCCTCCAGCTGTTGGGGAGAGTATCAGCTTAGCCCAGTACCCAAGTGCCTAGGACATAAACAGGAGGCAAGGGAAGGGCCAAAATGAAGAGGAGAAAAAGCAGAAGAAAACACAGGCTGGTACTCTAAACCAGCCCTTTGGAAGGAGATGAGTCTTTTGGATGCCATAGCATAATGGTTAAAAGTTTACTGAAAAACAAGGCCATCCAGGAACTCCTGAGTGTACTGTCATGTGACAGCTCAGGAGTGTATCCAAGGACGATCTAGTAGACGAGGATGTGGTAAGCCCAGCATGAGTGACCTGCTGAACTTAGGGTGTTTCAGAAAACTGTTCGATTTTTTTTTTGTTGTTTACTAGTAGAAAGAGAGTCCATGAAAAAATTTTTGCTCTAAAGAGTGAAACTTTTCTCTTTAAAGCACACAGCAGTATGGTTTTACTTTTCAGCCGGGAGATGCACTCTATCCAAAGGATGAAAATGGAAAATTTATCTACCATGAGACAGACTTGTGTGCCACTTGGGAGGTAAGCAAACACAACACCCATCCATATATGTTTTAAACCCACAGATATTCATTCTCATTTTTTCTTGTGGTTTTCATAAACATAACTGAAGCAAATTGCCAGGGCAAATGGGTTGAATTCTACTAGCTCCTTGGATAAATTTTACTTCTATCCTTAAGCATGTTTCTTTTTGCTGTATTTTAATTATTTTTATAACAAAACATTATTGAAACATCGGACATCCATATTCCCTCTTTAAGAGAGTGCACTCTACATTCACTACTTGAAGCTTGTATCATTAGGTTTTTACCAATCCTTCCCCTTTATCAGATTTTCGCAGAAAAAGAAAGTTGGAGCTCTCAGAAGAGACTAGGACATCTTGAAAAAAATTAAAATCTTTTTGCTTGCAGGAAAAAACAGATTTTGCCCTAAAGCTCACCATAAAAAACATTCAAACAATCAACAAAAGAATCCTATTAAAGAAAAAAAGAACCAATACCTCCCCATTCAAAAAAAAAAAAAAAAAAAAAAAAAAA
>CM031879.1:56892500-57051143 GCA_018697195.1 Certhia americana | reverse complement strand
CAACAGAAAAACAAAGCCCAAGACCTTGCCATCACTTGCTGTTAGAGCAAGTTCACTCACTTCTAAATTTACTTATCAGATGGGAACACAGGATTTTTCTTGTAAGCAAACTTGGAGGGAAGTAGCACTTGCCTGAAAGATTGCACCCTACATTTGTTTGTGATGTGGTCTAGTCCTTTAGGCAGATGTCTCATTAAGCCTAATGTCACTTGGCTTCAGGGTTCTACCTTGGGTGAGGTAGAAAGTGAGACTATCAAACCCCTCACATTTCTGCCTCTCAAAGCCATGGATACCTCTTTAGTTCATGGCATTAGAACTGCTCAGCTCTCCTTCTGCACCAGGCCTGATGAAATAACATCACTAATTACATCCAGTTCACACTAGAAGAGATAAGAGGTGCTACTACGTGCTCCACTTCAGCTTGCACTGACCAGATCTGGACAGTCATGTCCCAGTTTAGCTCTACTTGAGGTACAGCAGATAAAGATGAGGAATGGTGAAATTCTGAGTGAAATTTTAGCGGGGGTAGAGAGCCCAGAGGGGGTCTGTACATTCCCTTGGCAGCTAAGTCATGCAGGCTGGGTCTCAGGGGGAAGGGAGACTTCCATGTTAGCTGTTTATGTCACATTTGAATTTGGCTGCTGCAGTTCATTCTCCTCTTTTCACAGAAGTGTTGCTCAGATGTTGAAAGCAATAGCTCTCCCAACACTGCTATATTTTTATCTTTGAGATGGTGTTTAATGTAAAGGTTATTCTATAGCAGGCCACTCTCTGCAGCTAATAAGCCAAGAGAAAAATAGGTGGTGGGGAGTGCCTGCAAATAGCAGCATTAATCTAAATTAAAATGGCTCAACTCAATCCAGATAATTTCACTCTCTCAGTGTGGTGCTAGCTGGCAAAAATTAATCCAGATGACTGTATTTGCTGACTTGTCACTGAGTGATAGAAGGCATGTGAGGCCAATTAGAGGTCATCAAACACACAGTGCCTCTTACCACCCTGCTTTCACCTCCTGTGAGACAGAAAGAATAACAAAACCTGGAAGGGCATCCAGCTCCATGGTGAGGTCTGCTCTGCCTCAAACAGTCATCGAATTATTTGTGTGCAGAGTTTTGGGCACCAAGGGGGAAGACCATAGGAAAGGACCCCCTTCCCCTTAACAACCCAGCAGATGAAGCTAATGAAGACCAGGGAACTTATTCATATCCTGTATTCGTAAGAGTTTCTCAGCCACTAGGATTTGTCTAAAGTTAAAAGTATCTGGAATGCCTCTTTCCCATCCACCTTTTTTTCCCCTGCTCAATACTGTACTGAAGTTTTCTGTGCAGGTTTTGTGATGTGCCTTGCCAGATATTTAGGGGATTTCACTGGATAAAGACTTCATGTGAAAAACTGTCTTGCAATCAAAAGGAGTGAATTGACTTATCGGGAAAGCAATCTGTTTTATTCACTTTTCCTTCTCCACCTTTGAAGCAGCATAAAGTGAGCAAAACTCTTTAAAGAGGTTACCTGGCACTTAAGTATCTATATCTTGGGTTAAATCTTTCTGCTCCCCAGACAAATTCTACCCTCACTGGAGGTAAAAAATGTTAGTGTTTGGTCTGGAAAGCAGGTCGACACAAGAATAGAGTTTGGTATGTCTGGATGACACCAGCCCTCTTGCTAATAATAGAGCTGTTAGCTCTGCTGCAGCAAAGGGTCTCAATAATGGTCTATCTTCCACTTCTTGCTAAAATGTGTGCTCCAAGAAATCAAGCCAATGTGTGGGACTCCTCTTGTCTTTTCTTTTTTGCAGGCTCTGGAGGCATGTAAAGATGCGGGTTTGGCAAAGTCTATTGGAGTATCCAATTTCAACCGCAGGCAACTGGAGATGATCATGAACAAGCCAGGACTTAAGTACAAACCTGTCAGCAACCAGGTATGACTGCAAGCCAAGGGCAGTGCCTGCTACGGTGCCACTACCCTTTGGGGAATGCAAACACACAGCCTAAGCCACCATGTACAGAAAGGTGATGTGTACTTTGCCACAGATGCTGCCCTCCATACTTCCATTTCTAGCTTGAACATACTACTCTTCCTATCTAGAGGAAGATCTAAAAGCTAAAGATCAGTATTTGAAGGCTCTGGAGCAACAACTTTCCTCAGTTTCTGCTCCAGGACTGTAAAACTGGTGCCTCTGTGCCAAAGCTCCATAACAAGATGGCATGCTGAGTCAAAGCAGATATTAGATCTCTGCCAAGTACCTTATTTCAATTCCAAAACTTCCCAAGAAAGCCATTCAGTGCTAACCAGTCCTCAATGAAGCCATGTCTACCTTAGTTGACACCAGCCCAAGTCTACGGATCCTGAGTCATTCAAGGCTTCTCAAGCGTTAAAGCAGCTCCTGAGTTTCCTGTACTCGCTCTTTTGTACTTTTCCTATAAGACATTTGAAAGAGATAGAGAAAATGCTCAGTTAAAGGAGATGCTGTTAAGTGAGTGGCCAGAGCTGAACAATCCTGTGATGATGACAGGCACATCCGAGTTAAATTACAGCAGCGGGGCTCTGAGAAGGCGACAAATGGCAGCGACCCATCTGAGTGCCCAGTACCTTTGGCTCTGGCATTTGGCAGGTCACTGCATTTCCTAGAAATCTCTGGGAAGCTCTCCTGACTCCTCTGGCACAAACAAATGTCCACATAAGCAGTAACAGAGAAGAGGCCAGGGACCAACCGGGACCACTTCCCACTCCCGCATGTGGCCTGGAGGGCTGGAATGGCCATGAGGCAGGGCAAGGAGGCCACAGCCTTCATTTCTGTATTTGGCCTGGAGGAAAAGGCTGCCTACGAGAATAGTAAATTCCAGCACCCTTCCCCGGTATTAACATGCCCAGCGGGTGCAAAATGCAACTGTTGTTTCTGGCGTGCCCTTAAGACTGCACCGAGCATTGCTGACGCTTCCTGGGGTCGAGGAAAATCAGGCAAAAGATTAAGCCCGGCTTAGGGTAGCTGGCCAGCAACCACAGATGTGCCAGATAGCTTCAGACTTGCCAGATACACTGTTTGCAGTGGTTGCTCAGTCACCTTTTAGACATCCATTTCCCAGAGTCTGAGATCACAGCCAGAAAATCCATGCCTGTGAGGGAACAGTGTTTGCAATGTGGGAGGGCAGAGCTCTCAACAAGGTCATAATCTCACCTTTTGTATACCCCCCTCACCTTTCTAACTGGGACAGTTTATGCCAACACTTCCCTAAAAACAACATCAGATTAGTCATCCCGAATGCAAGAGGCAGAGAAATGGAGAGCTGATCCACAAGAGATGGGTTGTCTTCTCAGCCTACTTGGCTAGTCAACTTGCCTCACCTCCATGATCCCCACTTACTGCTACCTTTCCACTGAAGGCCAATAAAAGTCCCTTGCAGCCAAATTATAGTTGCAGATGTTAATCTGCTGTCCACTAAAAATCAGTCAATCAATCAATCGTCACCCAGCAATGTACAATTAGAATAGTAACCACAGATGAAGGTTCACTGTTCCCTAACTTACATCTGTCCTTTCCTGAAAGCATCACCTGGTCTGTAGTTCTCACAAATATTGAGATATCTTCCGATTCTCTGTCTGGTCCCATTGATTAATCATTCTTTCTATGTTACTCTTATAGGTAGAGTGTCATCCCTACTTCACCCAACCCAAACTCCTAGAATTTTGCAGACAGCATGACATTGTTATTGTTGGGTACAGCCCATTGGGAACCTCAAGGGATGAATCATGGTAAGTCCTCATGTTACTTTCTAATAGAAGGACAATATTCAGGGAAACATAGTTCTCCACTGCTGGGTCTCCCTGCAAAATATCTCTGCCCCCATTTTTAAAAGTGGTTCTGAACTTCAGTGTCTAAATGTTACTGTTGTGAGTGTAACAGTAACATTTCAACACTCCTGCTGCATGCTGTCATCAAAGAATGCCAGGTGTCTGCATAGGAGGTTGCTTTAGGTCTCCTCGAACAGAAGGCAAGTGTTTCGAACAGGGAACATGTGAGGCTTTAGTGAGGAAGAAGAAACTAAGTCAGTATTAGGACATCACACAGGAAGTTGCCTTTGACAACCTGCCAACCTAAGAGCCAAAGCTCTTCTCCTGTCTTTCACCCTACTTGCCCAAAGGTGCAGCGTTCTGTCCACAAACAAGTAGATACTTCTATGTTTTGACATTAAAGATGAGGAGGTGTTTTTGTTTTCTTTTTCTTCCTACCTTTTTTCCAGGGTAAATGTGTCCTCCCCTCCTTTGCTGAAGGATCCTGTGCTGAATGCCATTGGCAAGAAGTACAACAAGACTGCGGCACAGATTGCTTTGCGTTTCAACGTCCAGCGAGGGGTGGTGGTGATCCCAAAAAGTTTCAATCCACAACGGATCAGAGAGAATTTCCAGGTAAATTCATATGCCAGTAGTACATGGACAAATCCACTTACATAGGCTTAGCCCCTATAGAAGGTAATTTCCCCATTTTTTTCTGTAGACATATGTAAGACTTGACCAATGGCAAACTTTGCCACATTTTATGCTTTTTGTTCCCACCACTAAAGGGTAACAAGATATGTCAATACTAGAGCAGTGCATAGAGGAAATGTTGGTGTCTTTTAACCCTCTGGAGCAGCTAAAGCTCCAGCTGGTGGTGTGTCCCAGAGAACCAGCTGCAGCAGCAAGCAGCACAAGCAAGATGAGGTAGCTCAGTAGGTCAGCAGCCCAAGGCTACAGGAGGTCAGGAATGACTGATTGTTCTGCCCTGTCTTCAGGTACAGGACAGCTTTGTGCCAAGGAAGGGCTGCTGCACACAAGTGTGACAGATAGGCTCACAACCATGCCACCAGAAAACATTTGATTTGACTACCACCCAAAATTAAGACAATTTTGTTCCTGCATCCCTTGCAGCACTCAGTACTCACACTGCTGCCTACTTTCCCTGGAAATACATTGCTTTCAAAGCTGATGGCTTAGTATTGCCAGACTACCTTCCCCTTCTTGCAAAAAAGGTGTAGGCAAATGTGACTGGGCTTATTCATGTCCTCGAGACTCCTGCAAATGCAAGTAAGCATGGGCTTATGGGAGAGATACAGGGAGGAGGGATTGTACTTCTGGAATCTGGAACGTATGAAGGTTGATTGTGACAAGAAGTGTTAACGCATTCCTAACATCTCTTCCATTAGATCTTTGACTTCTCTCTCACTGAGAAAGAGATGAAAGAAATTGAAGCCCTGAACAAAAATGTTCGTTATGTGGAACTGTTAATGTAAGTACTAGATCCTCATAGAGCATTCCTTTTCTTTCAGAGTATTAAAAAAAAATTATCACTTAATATTAGTTTTTGCATTAAAAACCCTATTCTAAGGTAAGGCTTTAACAAGAGAGGCTTTTAATTCAGCCTGAATATGTTACCAGACCCATTGTGAAAATGTGTACAATATTTGCATGTAACTCAGGTTCTCAAAGCCCACCTACTAGAAAGTTAGTATATCTTGCTATTCCATCTCTACTCCATTTCCTTAAACTCTTCCTGCTATGTGGGAATGGCGGTCTCAGACACTGATAAGGCATAGCACCATCCCTGCCTGGCAGTGTGGATATTGGAGCTGAAATTCAAATAAAATTGAGTTGTAACATCTTCAAAGAAAAGCAGAAGAACAGGAAGCTTCTTTGACTGCTAGGCCACTTTCTAATTACCTCTTCTGAGAACTAACAAGGCTTGATCTCTTGCCACTTACCTAAAGCTTACCACCCAATATAGTTTTGCTTCACCTGAAAGCTCCTACCCAACATGCCCTCTTTCAGAGGATGAGCTGTTTGTTTTTCTTTTAGCTCAAAAGCACCTACAGCTTATGGCCAAACTCTGTTTTCCCCTTTTCAGGGCACTCAATAAGTAGCCAAATGCTAGAGATTAATTTCCACATATTTCTCTTTTTACTTTAGATTATCTGTGTCTTGCTAAACTGTAGTGTGAAATGAAAAGCACTGATAACAGCATCAACAGCACTCCAAAATGTTGACCATTTCCAAAAGATACAGGGAAATGTTGCAAAGAAACAAACAAACCACTTACTGTGCTGCATAAATATGATCAAAAATATGCACTAAGTTAAAAGCATCATAATGGAGCTCATTTTTCACATTTAAGCTCAGCCAGGTATTCTGAAGCTTTAGTTTCTTAAAACAGCCTTCCATCAATTAGCAGTACTTCATTCCAGAAGGCTTCTCACAAATGGCCTAGGAGATTCTTAAGTGTGTTTTGGTATCTGACAGAGTTTGGTTTTATATAGCAAAATTGAGTTATAGCATCATTTAAATTTTAAAGATTATGTACACAAAATGTAACCTTGGTGCAAATGCAAGAGCCTTTCCCAGAAGCAAAGTTAAAGGCTGCAAATGCCCACAGGGGAAGGACTTTCTAAACCACCAATCTAAAAACTAATAAGTTAAATGTTTTGCTTTATTAGACTGAATTTGATCACAGGAGGTCACCAAGGATAAGGAAAACGGGACACATAGGACAGGCATTGGCAGCTCTAGTTTTCACAAGAGCTCCATGTTTGGGGAAAATGTTTAAGTACAATCTGATCTCAGCTATGAAAAAAGCCTTATTGGAAAAGTGATGTTGCCACATAAGGAACAGAGATATATATTTACATATATATGTGTGTGTGCGTGTGCCTCTCTGTTTTACCTCACTGAAGAGTCTGGAATTGACACTGCATCAGACAAATTACCAGCCTAAGCACATTTCTTATTTCATCCAGCAATCTGTATCTGAAAAACCACGATACAGAAAGACTTTTGGTTAGTCAACTTCACGCAAAATCTTTGACTGCTGTGATGCATTTGCTAGAAGGAATGGAAAAATCCAGCTTTTCTCTGGTTCTTTCCCTTATCAGCTACCATAAGGGTATTATGTGCAAACCTGTTGTTCTCATGCTATGAGTAAGCTCATACAAACAGGATAACGCAATCAGTGGAATGAATTAGCAAGTTAAGCATCTGAGAAGAAAATTAAGGTTTTATAAAAACATGAACACTTCAGGAAATCTTAATCTGAAATTGTTTAATCTCCTCTTGGAGAAATCTAGAAGCATTGTGCAGGGCAAGTTTTACATTAATGTATCTGCTTGATTTGTCTTATGCTCCCATTCTCTTCTATGGATGTTTTTCCTTACCAGTTATGCCAAGCTGCACTAACTCCTCCAAGTGAATCATTTTCACTCAAAGGACTCAGACTTTTGAATATGAGAGATCTGATTAGCAAGCATGCTTGATAGATGAAAAGTAGTTATAATGACACTGGCAACTCAGACATTATCAAATTATACTGAAGTCAAACAAGTCAAAGTGTTGTGGCTTGTTTTGTTTTTTGGGTTTTTTTTTCAACCAACTCAATCTGTTAATGTGTAAACACTTGATCTTGGCTGAATATTGGAATGAAATGTTTTGACACAACCAATTCAAAATGTTTGATGCCTTCCAGTTAGTTACCTTCAATATTGTGAAATGTGTCCTTCCCAGACTGAAACGATTCACAACTGGATAAATGCCAGTATTTGTTGTGCTGTGCTGTAAGGCAAGGCAGCCAGCTGCCATGGTGCACCTGAGAATGCTCTTCAGAAATCTAATTTAGCTAATGGAAAGTGTTTGTCAAGACAGGGCTTGTGATTTAGCATCATCTTCTCAAACAAACAAGAAAACCCACAACAGAAAACAGCTACCTCTCTCTCAAGTCTGCCAATAATGGGCAAACACAGTGTTATTTTTTCACCTGAAGTTGACGCTGGGAATTTTCCTCTCACCTTTTATAATGATTCTGGATTGTGCATCTTCCCTGAGCATGCAGTTTCTAAAACAAAACCTGAAATGTCTCTTATCTTTGTTAGGATGCACCCATAACCATCCATTTCTCTCCTACACTGGGTCATCCCCAAGCTTATTTGTAAATTCTCTGCCACTGTAGATGCTGGAAGAGTATCTACATGTAGGCTGAGCTAGAGAATAGGTAGACCTAGTTTAGGTATAGCAGCTGCTTGGGGAAAGCACCACCCTAGACCCAACCTGTTCATGTCAGCTCTAAGGGCATAAGACAAAGTAGAACCGTCTGGTGTCTTCACCTCTCTTCACACAAAGCCCTTATTTCTAGACATCTGAACAAGGTCTTTCCCTTCCACTGTGCACACATGGTGAAGCCAACCCCATTTCCTAAAACACTCACCTGAATTAAATAGTGAGAACAGTTGACATCCAGACTCCTGTTGATTTTCCCTCTCTCTCCTTAAGATATGCAGTCTGTAGGCCTGAAAAAAGGTCTTTCACTGACCTTTCCTTAAATACACAGGTGGCTTCCAGCTCTGTAGGGGGAGTTATTCAGAGCAGAACAGCTTCTGAATAAGTAGAAGAGACTTCCATGAAGGTCACATAATATATTGCAAGGAAGAGATTTGCTGGGTACTGGAGGACTGCAGTGATTTGATATCTTGCTTCCCCCAAGGAGCTCACCAGCCCAATCTGACCTTTCCACAGGTGGCGTGACCATCCAGAGTATCCCTTCAATGATGAATACTGAAAAAGAGGTGGGTCTGGACAGCCAACCAGTGCTGTTAGGCATTGCTGAGAGAGACTCAACATTTGGTGCTTTGTCTTCAAGTAAGGCTGTTCAAATCAGCATTAAAAACATGACATTTATTTCTTTTTGTCTTGTCAGTCTCTTCTTGTTATTGACGACCAAATCTATTTAATTCATTGAATTTCTAGTTTTGCCTTAGCAGGCTTTAATGCTGAACACTGAAGGTTCAAGACTAACCGATCATAAAACTGAAGACGTCTCCTAAAAAAAAGCTCACTAGTTCAAGCCAAATTGGTTTCACTTAATGGAATATTTTTCACTTAATACGAAACAAAACCTTCCACTTCAGTAGGTGTGAGGCAGAATCAGAATCACAGAATGGGTTAAGTTTGAAGCGACCACAGAGGGGTCACATGGTCCAAACCAGCACCATTTTCTTTTGCAGCTCAAGCAAGAGAAAGTCAAGAGTGGTGAACTAATTGAATCTGATATATATATATATATATATATTTTTTTTTGCTGATATGGACTAGGAATGTGCACTGCTTCATGCAGTAAAGCCAGTTTAACTCTCACCAGAATGTTCTGCAGCTACACATGTGAGCTTTATTCCATAGGTACATCCCAGCTGGCTCCACATAGAAGGAGTTCAGGCCCTAAAGCATTACAAGCATGTTCATATTCACACACACACACACATCCTCCTCAGCTGAGGACCTCAGTAAAACTCAAGACAGTGTATGATACTTGTATTATACATTACTTGCTATTCAAGGGTGGTATTAACTAGCACCTACATGACCTGCAGCTACAACTAGGGAGATCCTCGTCTCATGAGATTAAAAATCCCTTAAACTTCTCTCATGCTCCACTAACTGATATTAACACAAGAAAATTTCTGTTCACTTAAAAATTCTTATAAACATAAAGGCAGAAGCACGTACACTGGGATAAGGAAGACTGACTCCTTCAGCATGAGCTTCTTCTTCAGCACACTTGTTTGCAGCCTATAGGTGCATCTGCCCATACCCACATCTGCAGAAGGCTACATTGCCTCCCTCCTGAGCCCAAGCACCCCACTTTCCTACCACTGAAGAGGTATCAGAGCAGAAACTAAAGCATACACTCAGAGAGCGAGAGTACTTCATGTACTAGAATATATGCACATTGGAAAATGTGTCATACATAAGCTTCAGTCTATAGCATCTGCTTTTATTTATTACCATTGCTATTTATTATCCCTGGAGTGACTGGAACAGGAAAATGCCAGAGCAAACAGTTCACAGAAACTCTTCTGTATGGTCATGGTGTGCTCCTCAGAGCTGAGACAAGGAGGCACAGGGATGACCACTTCACAGGAGCAGCAGGGAAGGTGCCCAATAGGATCAAGTGCAAATGCATCCCTGGATAAGCTCAGTGGGCACCACTGGAGAAGTCAGGCCCCTTCAGCAAGCCTGACTTCATGCAGCATTTATAAATCCATCCATAAAGCTATGCCAACAAAGGAGAATTCTGCTTCCTGGAGGTTACCCAAGGGCAATTCCCATCTTATTCTATTATTCACTTAGACCAGAGGGGGATATAAAAAATAAAAGTTGTGCAGATGTGTCTTCTTTCTCCTCAGATATGCTAGAAAACTCCTGGTGTATATCTAAGGACAATCCCAAGGTCAGGTGGAACTCTGCACCCAGGGGTGTTCAGAATCACTATCACAATTTCTACTTTGCCCCTTTGCAAACAGCAGAGGTCCTGGCCAAAAAGCTGAATAAAATCCAAGTCTAAATTCAAGTGCCAGAGAGGAGGAGTTACCACCATACCCAACATGTTATTCCAGTTGCTTCATAAATACAAGCCCTAAATAGAGCTCACAAGGCTCAACTGCTTAACAGTAGCACTGTGCAAATTTTTGCACTGTAACTTGACTAGGTGCAATTCTCCAGTCACAGCCAACTTTCAGGCCAGGTTTGGCAAAGCTTTGTTGCCTGCAACTGCAAATGTCAACTAGTGCTTAGCTTAAATGCTCACACCAGCCCCTTTCACAGCTCACTGCTCTGTCCAGGCATCCCCCTCCCTGAGGTCAGGCAGCACTGGAGATTCTAATAAAGCAGGAGCCCTTGCACATGCAAGTAAGGAAGACAATATGCTGAAACCACCCTAACAGGCAATACCATATAATCAAATCTTTGACCTGTACTGATTAAATAAGGCAGGACAGATTGTGAGAGTTCCTCCTGCCCAAGTCATGCCATCAAATTCCTCCCCCCTCTAATTTTAATAGAATCCTCCTCCTCCTCCTTTGCATTGCCTCATTTGTATCTGATGAAAAAAGATTCAGCCTCTTCCCAGGGCAAATGCTCCCATACTAGTTTCCATCAGTTATGAAACTGCTATTGACATATAGCCTACTTTTTCCCCCAACTCTGCTCAGTTTCAGACCATTGCTCCCCATTGTTCTCCAACTTGCCCTGCAAATGAAAGTTTTAGATGGGGGATATAAACAGGCCTGCAGGTGGAAGCTTGAGAAACCCATTCTACCAGCAGCTGCACAAGGAGAGAGAAAAGCCCAAACTGCAGCCCCAGATATGATTTGCTTCCATCTAGAACATTTCAGAGTCCTACTGGCCTCACTGACTGGTGTGAAACACATCACTTGGAATGGTCACATACAGCCCTGCTACAACTGGAAAGGTCAGACATGGACAGAGGTGGCTCCAGCACCTCCTGCTCTGACAGCACCCACAGATTACAAGAACAGACCCAATCATGTAGTGGAAAGTTTACTCATTTTATGGTAAATAATTGAATTGTTTGTGACTCATTGTACAGCTGCAAAGTGAAGTGAAATCCAGACCAAAGATGTTTGCTTCAGCTATGCACAAGTTAATTTACAGCAAAGAGAGCGAATGATGCAACATTGAGATTCTTTTAGCAGACTAAGAACTGATCTGGTCAGCAGAAACCCACGTGATGTGCTAACATCCCCAGCAGCATAGCAGTTGCCACAGCAGTTCATTAGGGCCTGGTCTTTCCTGACATTCCCTGTTGTTACACAAGCTCAGGGCAGAGCACAGGGTTTTGGAGTGCAGCAGCCTTGGCATGTGCATGCTCACGTTTAGCTGGTGAAGCAACAGGAAAGCACTGGCACAGTTATCATGCAACGTGCCGATATCACCCCACCCTGCACTGCACAGGGAGATGAATTTGTTCCCCCACAGGGAGGCAGAGCTTCCTCTTCCCCAAGACTAAGCATCTGGAATAGGAATCTGTTTCAAAAAGGACACGCATCTAATTTTCCCTAATGCTGTGCAAGAGAAATAGGGAAAATACTAAGAGACAAAGTAGGATGGACACTGTGTACATTTTTACAGTTTTACATTAAAGAATGCCCTTTGGATTTATGTCACATTTTCGTACCACGAAGCTGCCAAGAGACTTTACAAGAGTGTGGAGGAAAGGGCAAGTGGCCATATCAAGCCATCAGCCAGAATTAGGATGCAATTTTGGGTAGACAGAAATGGACACAGGGAAAGGAAGAAAGTACCTCCTGTAGTTTTCACCCGCTGCTTGCCAGTAAGACCTGGGTGCAAAAATGAGATTTCTTCTCCTGGTCAAAGTGCAATGATAACTGAGGGCAGATAGTGAGTTTTGTAAACAATCAGAGAGGATAGGTGACCACAAAAGGCAATGCCTTTGGCTGCATGCAGCAGGGTCCTCATTTAATGACACTTCATTTAATTCTTTTCTGGAATACAACAAAGCCCAAAAGCTGTTCACCTTCAGAGTGGCAGAATATTTAACAATTACCACGTTCTTGGGGGTGCAAAGATATTCAGCAGCAGAGAGGCTGATACATTCCTTAAGTAATTAAGGTCATCTTGTAACTAGAATCAACGTTGATTCTTCAATTTAGTGTGTGACTTGTTTGAGTGGAGAAGCAAAGCCAGTGTTATAGAGACTCTTAAAGGAAAAGAAATCACATGCCTGGGATGTGCAAGACATTTCTCAAATCTCCACAGCAAGCAGCGAGGACAAACTCAGATTCCTTGTGTAGAGTAAATCAAATCTGAAGATTTAAGATGAGGTACCACCTTTCAACTGTGTGTAAAACCACAGTCTCTTTGTTGCTATCTGCCAAACCGAAACACTTTGAAATAAATCAGTTTGGTATTTACAAGACAATTTCTTTTTTTTTTTTTTTTTGGGGGGGGGGGGAGAGGAAGGGAGGGATCTGCTGTTCCAAAACATTTTTCCCAGCTCTCAACAAGAAAATTCACATGTCTAGAGGTAAGCACTGGGGTGGAAAAGAAAGTCCATAAGAGAGTGACATGTTAGAATGAGATTCATCAGTCTTATTTCACTTGTGACCTAAACTGCAAACACATTTGCCTTTGTGGGTAGAGTAATCAGCATGTACTTGGGTACTAGTGCAGTTTTTACACTAATTGATTCTCAGCAGTGCCATATTTCAGCTCTTCCCAAATTCCTACTACCCCGGAGCAAAAAAACCCAGCTTATAATAAAGGGCTTTGAGAGTGCAAAAGCAAAAAAACCTTCATTTTCCAAAGCCAGACAGACTCCTTGGGGAGCCCTAACTCAACATGCATGAGCAATACTCACAACACAACAACACATTGCAAATAAAATGCAAAGCAGAACCAAATGAGAAAAGAGGACAGAAAGAAGAAGCTGGAAAGGAAGACAACATGTGTGTATAAACACTTACACATGGACACCAGGGGCTCCACTGGAGGAAGCTGCTCAGTTTCTGCTCTGTAGACTGCAGAGCTACCTGGGTGGAGGTTTCAGATCAGCCCAAGGTCATTGAACACACTAAAGGTAAAATTCTGCACCAGGACAAATTTACACTCAATTAAAAGGCAAATGAGAGCTCATGATGGCCTAGAACATGTCTCAGAGAAACCTCACACATAACAAAAGCCCGTGCTAGGGCAGGGTGCTGAGGACATTGGGGAGGATCCCACCGACATTTCAGCACATAAAAATCAGGAGTGACTCTGCTGACACAAGGTACAGATGCACAAACCGGAGGCCACATGCCCTAATTGCAAGGAAACTCATCCCAAGTTGTCTCTTCCTCCAGTTAATCTGACCAGTGTTGCTCTCCTAAGCGAGGACACACCCTTGGGAAAGCTAGCCAAGGGTATTTCACCTTTGAGACCTCTTCAGAAAACTACTTTGCTGCTCATTCACGGCCTCAGCTTCCACCTACAGGGTCACACCCTGCCCTGTGTGTGAAATAGGGAGGTTCCCCAGAAAAGTGATCCCACCATCCCACATGTTCAGCAGTGATGGACCCAGACAATCCAAAACAGCCCAAAACAGCTGTTTGGCAGTACACTTTGCAGTCAGTCCCTACTTTTCCACTGTGGTGGGACTACAGTCCTGCTTTTTTTTTTTCCACAGGGTTATGAGGGGATTGCCCTTACATGTTATTAGCTATATTGATCTATACTTGAGGGACTTCTAAGAGGAATCTCCAACATCCAAAAAGGTTCTTCTAAGTCATGGATCAGAAATCCACACCTTCATTCAACATGCTATCCCTCTGGTCCCTTGTGAAGCACAGTCCTCCCAGAACAGTACACTGGAGAAAAAACAAAGCAGAAAAGTTCAGCATTGATTTAGGATTTCTACTTTTTTTTTTTTTTTTTCTAGTTCTGGTGTTTAGAGCACACCAGGAGTCATGAATTTCCTTGGCAATCTACACCTCTCCAGGCCCAAGACCACCAAGCTACTTGGCTTACAGCCCTGTGTTTCCAGAATTGGTCTTTGGTTGTGCAAGAGTTTGAGGCCATAAAAGCAAATTCAGAGTGCACAGCAGGGAGAAGGAGGACATTGTAGTTCCCTCTCCTCAGCACTCAGAGCACTGAGAAGTGACACAGCAAGTCAGGCTCAAATCTTCATGGGGGTTTTATCCTACATGCCTCACTTACTCAGTTACCAAGCCCTACAGTCTCATGGAAAGCATCTGGCTCCATCCACCACACCGAACTTTTCAACTTTGCATGAGCCTCTCATCAGGGTAAAAGGGAGAAATAGCTGAAAAACATAATGTACTTTCTTGGGAAGCAGGGCACTTGCAGTCCAGACCTCACTCTGGTTACCAATGATGGGAAAACAC
This sequence comes from Certhia americana, assembly GCA_018697195.1. NCBI lineage: Eukaryota > Metazoa > Chordata > Aves > Passeriformes > Certhiidae > Certhia > Certhia americana. Next base: position 57,036,429 of record CM031879.1, on the reverse strand, counting down.
AGAACAGGGATCCAACCTTTCCCCCTTTGTACTATGGCTCATGCCAGTGCTGTGCAAGTTGCTCTCTGCTGTTTCTTTTGGACACAACACCAGTTACGTTATCAGGGAAGATACTCTGAGTTGGAAAGGATGATATGAGTATCAATGCCATCACAATATGAGTAAACGTGAATTTCACTGCATTTCTGGCATTTATTACTACAGTGACAGCAAGCCCTGCAGCTTCCCTCAACCAAATATCCGCCCTAGCAGGCTGCACGGAGATACTACAGAAACAACTGAATTAACACATTAATTTGCACCTCTTTTTCACCTAGCAGTTCCAGCACTCCACGGACATCAGTGATTGACCTTCTGTGACTTTCTTTGCCTCCTCCAAATCTTATTTTTTGCAGTTAAACACATCCATTCTTGTTATCTCCCCTCTCCCAAATTTCTTTTTGCCACATATATGAACAACTAAATCAAACTTGACTGCTAAGTGAGGGTTCCCTTCACACGTTCTCACTCCTGGCAAAGAATACTTGGATGCTTCCCTTCATTTTTCTGGATTACTCCTGTTCATTGAGGAAAGAGGCCTTGACATGGCCTACCTCCAGGGAAAAGTCACTCACCTAAGATATTTCCCAGCTCTTGGAAAACCCAGCATTTAAAAATAATATTGAGTGTGAAATACATCTTTCCAGTAGCAATTATGATGGAAATATGGATACACTATGCTAACCATGAGAAATTACAAACCAAAACTAATTAGGAGAGAGAAAGCACTAGGAAAACACATGAAAAATTACTGCTTTTTAGTAATTTTGACCCCAGGAAGGTTTATGAACTTTGTGTGGAATAAAGGTCTGATGTGCCCCCACAGAAGTCATTCTCTGGCAGAATCAAGACTGGAAAAGAGTAAAAATGGTGGTGAGGAAGCCAGCTGATGGATTATGGAGACTGATCTGATTAGTTTGGTAGGGAGAGAAGCTAGTATTTACATATTGCAAATCACAGAATAGGGGAGCTGCATTAACCTCTACATTCACAGCCTGTGTCATGGTACAGGAAAAACAAGATATTCATAGATTTGAGGAAATATTCAAAAAAATTGAAGAAATCAAAGAGCATAATATTGATCTTTGTATGATTTTTTAACTATGCAGGGCCACTTACTGGAAATCATGGCTACAGTTATTAAAGGGTCAAACAAGGGTACTGGGGTTTGAAGGTAGTGGCTCCTGTAATGGCCAGTGCACAACACTTCCACATCAGATACTGCCTAGTCACCTGGACAGGGGAACATGATGAGAAGAGAAGAACCTTTCCATCTTGCCCTGCATACTGCACACAAGATTGCATGACTGAGGACTCTAAAGGGATTTTTGAGTGCTAGGGTCATGTGCTGCTTGGGGCTTAATACTTTCAAGATGTATTTCATAAAAGCACCTTTTTTTAAAGAAAACGCTAGTGTTCTGAAAGGAAGACCAGACAACAGAGATATTTGGAGATTTTCAGCAAAGAGGTTGAGTATTTATGATTGCAGGCTCCTACAGGTATGCATACACACAGACTGGGAACTCTGCCTTCCTCGGAGTCCTGCCACATGTTTCCACAAGCAAGTGCTGGGATGAAGCTCATCAGGTTCCACAGGCACCCTGAGCACCCCAAGAAGTACAACGTTTCACTGGCACTAAGGAATCACAGGTTGAGAGCAACCCAGCAGCCCCAACCTAGCAGTGGCACCACAGATAACCTCCCAGGGAACATCAATGCAGTCAAAATAAATTTTAAAACTCAAACAAAATGCTGAAGACCTTTGCATTATCTTAGCACCACATTTATATTAGGAACGGTTTAACCAGTTAGCCTGCAGTAGTTTGTTTCACATCCACTTTGCAGTGTAGCTTGATGCTTTCTGTTCACAGAAAGGTCTTTCACAAACAGATCTGAAGGAACAAGAAGCACTTTCCCCCTACATTTATCCAGTCTATCTTCAGAAGATAATTCCTCAGAAGTCACTGCAGCCATCTCACAGACCCATCCTCTGACAGGTTCCTGCCCTCCCCCAGCAGGAGCTCAGCAAGCCAAACTATCAAAACAGATTTATTACACTTGACACTCCTCCTTTGCCTTTCCACCTGCCGTGCAAGGAAAAATGTCTTACCTGAGGGAAAGAAAAGGTGCAATAAACCCAGCAGCCTCCATCTCAGCAGCTTGAACTTCAACAAGAAAAGGAAATAGGCCACCTCAACCCTCACATCTGAAAGACCCAGCAGCTGTGGTGAGCTTATGTGCTGCTAATTTCAAAAGTCACAGATGTAGGTAACCTCAGATACCCAACCTCAGATGAGGAAGAGGTAGAAAAAAGAGAAAACCCCAGAGCAAATCTCTGTGCTATATCTTTGGCGTAGGCCAGGGCTTGTACTGGGTGGTAAACCATTGAAAGTGGGAAGATAACAGCCTGTATATGGCTTTTAACTTACTTTTCCTTTCCACCACATGTGAAATTCAGCTCTACTGTTTCTGGGTCATCAGCCTGCAGATCTGCCTTAGTCATCTGTCTAGGGTGTTCGTAGAAGAACAAATAAATGAATCACAGCCTTTGCAGGAATTGCTGTAAAGTAACTCCCTCTCCCTTGCCTTTCCTGTATTTCCCAAGTCGAGGAAGCTGGAGCTCATAGCACTGAGCTATGAGTTCCTGGGTCAGTGACCGGCTCACCAGGCAGCTTTGCAGGAAAGCAACCTGTGCACAGCTGTGCTGCTCCTGCCTTTGGGAGCAGCTTGTGCTCATGGTTTATGGCACCCCAGCACCTGGGCAGGGACCTGGATATGCCCACAAAGAACCAGGAGACAGTGGAAGAATACATCCTGTAAGGGCTGCTCAGTACAGGAACACCTCACACATATCCCCTGCCTCTGGGGCTGGGATATCTGTATTTGCAGTTTCCTTAGAGTTTGAAAATTAAAGCAGGCAGGTAAGAAAAAGCAAAAAGAGAAGCTTGAGATAAATGCCATTTAAGACTCCAAATTCCTCCTATATGTGGGTCCAGGGGGCTTAAATCCATGCTCTGCACTGGGCCATGGACATACAATTTTGTGAGTTATCCTCCCCAGTGTAGGAGAGCAGTAGGTGGAAGGAGATCTGTTAAAATCTCGATTTGCAGGGCAGGGGCCCTGGATGTTGTACTGCCAACCACTGCAGGACTGACATTTGATCCCACAGGTTTGTGACTCTAAGATTGCATCTGGGGCTGTGGTGGGCAGCAGGACCATTGCTGTCAGAAGAAAGTTCAGAGAGTTGTAAGGCTCAGACTACTTTCAGAGTGAATTAAACATTCATGTTTTGGTTGTAGGAAGGCTCCTATTTCAAATTTACCTTGGCTCTTGAGAAAAAAATGAAGGTTTTTCCCTCCAAAAATCCACAGGCTTAGTATTTGGCCTTTCAGAAACTCAGTGAGAAGAACAGAAAGAAATTCCACCACCTTTTAACCAAAACACTTCTCCAGTTAATAAGCAGAACGTAGCATTCAGAAAGATTGTAGAACATCTCAGTTTCCACCCTTTTTTAACCTTAAAATATCTGCTCTCCTTGACATTTTTGGAGGAGGTGTCCTAGCACAAAATTTCAGGAGCTCTGTTAAACCTGTGCTTTCACAGTTTTTTCAGTTTATACAGTTCAGACAAATCACAACAGCCTGTGCCAGAGAACTTTGTAGCTTCCTGGGCAACTGAGTACAGTGCTTCAATTTACCAGAAAAGTTGAACTTTCCTTGTCTTTAATGCCGACTGTTTATAGCAGGAAACCCAAAGAGCACTCCCAGGATCCTACAAATATGGCTCTCACCTATTTGTAACTCCTATTACTCATTAAGATGGGACTTTCCACCCATCTGGGAAACATTCCACTTTGCTGTAATTTCAGAAGATTGCTTTCCTGGTTGGATTAGTCTCCACACAAAGGTTTTGACAGAAAGAGCTACACAAAACAGATTTATGTGCAAAGCAACATCCTTTGTTTTTTTCTTTTTTTTTACTGTTTTCTTTTTCTATGCCATAAGTGATTAAAAAATGTATTTTGCTGGTTACCGAGTGTGATGTTCAGTGTGAACTTTCTTTGAACAACTTTCTCTGAACAAGTTCTGAGACAAGTAATTTCTTAAGATTTGCCCACAGTTAATTGTTTCCTGGATTTCTAGCAATTCATGGCATAAAATTACTTGGCCTTTCATGTTTTAATAGAACTTACCTCTTCCAAACAATGTGTAAAAGTTATCACTATGCTGTTACAGCTTCACAGGATTTTCTCCTCCAGTGGAAAACTACTCCTCTGGAAATATTTTGGCTTTGGTAATAAATCACCATAAAGTTATGAAATTTTATTTATGTATGTGTCTATGCTAAAATTTGTCACTGATTAACACATTATTTACCCACATTTCTCTTCTGTGAGTTTGTGTTGTCCTTTAATATAAGGAAACATTATACTAGCACAATGTAGAGAGAAGTGCATTTATCCAGTGCCTCGACACTTACTGCTATCTTCATTCAGAACAGTCACAGGATTTTAATTAACATTCATTCTAATTCTAGCAAGTTTTTTTCTAAAAAAGCATAACTGAAAGTCCATGAATCCTTACATATAAAAAACATGCCTAATAGCCTAAAGTAAGCAGTCATCTGTCTTTTCAAGTGATCAAACAGAACAAAAGACAGCTAGCCATAATACATCCAGTCTTATTTACTCATTCCTCTTCCTGTTCCCAGCAATAGGCACAAATGGATCTCAAACTTTACCACAGTGATTCATTTGCTGGTGTCAGAAGAGCAAATTACTCTAATGTTCCTCTCAGGGCTGCAGCCAATATCTTTGCCCTGCCTGCACTGACCTCCACCACCGTGTGGATGCCTAAATCCTCTTGGAGTCAATTCTGTGTCATTGGCACCCATGAGTCCCCATGCACTGACCTTATGCCCACCAGCAAACTCCTGGATCAAGCATCACAGAGAGTTTCCATCTTCATGAGAATTGCTAATCAACGCAAGGTTTTGGAGACTCTGTGCATGGATGTGGGATAGGTTTGAGCATGGGGTATATGGAGTACAACAAATATACTCCCAGAAATGGAAAAGGGGGCTCTTAGGCTAATTTTGGATGGTTACAAAGATGAGATGTAAGGCATGATACTTGCTGCTAAACTCTTTGAAAGCCATAGTTTCAGGACATGCCCAGGATCCTTATAACTTCTGAAGATTTCCTCTGCCTGTGGGTATGATCTTAGATAGGTGATCTTCCAGCTGTTATTTTTTCCCTCTGATTAGAGGCTCAGAGTGCTAACAGTCAGGGAATGCTGCTTCAGAGGAAATGGTGGAAAATTGCTTCACAAGTGAGTCTGAATTCTACCACTGTAGATAAGTCATGGCAGAAGAGGACAAAACAGCTAACAAACATTTAATGAATCACAGAAAAAATACAGAGAAGAATCTGGACAGAACCAGAGAAGAACGTCCAACCCCAGAATGAAGCAGCCATACCATTTTGACAGGTATTCTAAAGACTTTCCTGAATGGAATCTTCACTCCCCACCAATCTCTAGCAGGGCTGAATTGTCCTTACTAGTACAAAACATTTTACCTAAGTGTAAAACAAATCTCCTTTTACTGCCCATCACAGTCTCTACCTCTTGCTCTGACCAACAGGGACTCGATGCTCCTGGTCAGGATGCCCTCACTCTCTCCTCCTCCCATCAAATAACACACTAAGGTGCCAGGTCTTTTACCATTGATCTCTAGGTTTTCTTGGGCCCATTGGGAAGCTTTCTGAGCTGTTGAAGTGCAGACTTTTGAACTGGACATTAACAGCTTACTAGCACACGGGGATGGGTCTCAAGCAGATGTCCATTCTCCTTCCAGCAGAGTGTTTTAGTACTGAGCAGCTTGAGTTAGGCATCATTTCCATTTCATGGCATCTGAGCACTTGAGAAAGTTATAATTCTAAAGCATACAAACTGCCACATCAGATCAGATTTTTAGCAAAAATAATAAGAGAACACTTATGGAATTTTTTTTTTTTCTAAATAACCAGCAAGTACTGGGCTGAAATGGTAAGAGAGTAATACTGAAAGGTGGATGATGAATATGGGAAAGGAAAAGAATGTTTTGGATTGGCCAAAAAAAAAATTAATTCTTTCCAGCAAAAGGAAAAATTTTCATAGAATGAGTTGTCAGCCTTCTCCAACTTAAAATGAAAGGACATTCCTTAAGGGAAAATTGTTTCAAAATAAAATAAAAATTGTTGTACTTAGAAAATCTAAACCATTGTAACTTTCCCCAGCTTGCTTTGTTTGCTTTAGCTTAAGGCAGTCTGGATTTGCAGAACATATGCTTCATCACCTACCTAGGCATCTGTCTTTTCTCTCCACTTTTAGCTTGGTTCAGGCCATCTGCATATGGTGTCCTAGGACCTCCCTTCCTTTTCATATAGCTGGCACTATGGACATGGTTTGTGGAAGATATCCTAGAGGGAAAGGCTCCAAAGACATAGGAGAAAATGGAGCTAAAACTTCTTCCCACGTTCTGGACCTTCACAGCGCATCCTACATTTGCTACCAACAGCACATGGACCCTGGGTAAACCTCATACAGACTGAAGGTAAAAAGCTGTATTAGGTCATTTGCCTTACTCTTCACAAACTGACCATCATGTTATTAAAATTCAGTATCTGGGCAATATTCTCTATTGTCTATTTTCTGATCAAGTCCTGGAGTCCAGCAACAAGATCAACATTGAGTTATGTCACACAGTAACTTATACAGAAGCAAAAATGCTTTGACTGTCCAGCCACCAGGTTTGGTGGCTCTTCATTACTGCAAAGGGATGTATCTTCAAGTCTTGAAAGCATTTTCCCCCAGAACCTTCATCTGGGTCAAAACAGCAACCCCACTTTATGATACATCTTACATACATTATTTTTTTTTAAATTGTCATTACTTACTAGAAGCACACAGTTGTGGATGGGCAGTGAGTCTTTCAGTGCTGACTTGTAGCTGGCATAGCAACAAAAAACACACTCCTCTGTCCCTGGGGCGGCTGGAGGACACAACATACACTATTGCTGGGTTGCTTCATCCCTGGTATTCCAACATCGATTTTCGCTGCAGCAAGCCTTGTTGTGCGCAAATATTGAAATTTTCCATGTTGGAGAGCTGCTTCCTTGTGGTTATTGTTGTTATTTAACAACACTAATATCCAAGGAACACCATAACATGTATTCCATGAGGAAAACTACACTTTGTAGCAGAACATCAGGTTTGGCAGAGCAGCAGTTTTCATGGCAAGACATCTTTTGCTAATCCCGGGAAAACCTGCCCAGTGTGGTCAGTTTATAAGTCTTTTGCAAAATTGCACTTCACAAATGTACTGTTGAAATGTCTTTAGAGTTCTTGGCAGCTGGACTCCCCTATGGTTTCTCTGTGTCACTCAGGAATTTGAACAGCCTGTCCTCTAGACTGCAGCTTGGTGCCATCTTCGCTACCTTTGCTTCTGGCCTTCCCTCACTAAGTTTTTCAAGAAATCACTTTTGTCCCCTTGACAGTTTCTTTAATCTTCCTATTTTTGTGCATATGTAATTGAGTACAGGCAGACTATCTCACAGCAACAGTCTGAACTGATTTAAAATGATTAGACGACCTTGGCAGTAGATGTTAGAGGAGTACGAAGTGTTTATACTGTGTCTGTTTGCTTATAGTGCACATTTGCCAGAGCCGTAATTCAATTTATGCATAAAGATCAACTTTTTAATACCTTCCAGGAATAATTGTTGTCATCATTTTATGTTTCAGTGTGTGTATTCAAATAAAACATGTTGCAATTGGATTGAAAAGGTCGAATCCTGTTTTGAAAAGTCTTATTTAAAGTTTATGGGGTTTAGCACTTTCAGAAAAAAAGTAATTTAAAAAGCTGTGATGTAGCAAGCTCACAAACACATTTTTTCAAAGACATATATTCCTCTGTGTTCTTAGAGAATTTGCCTAATGGAATGTGATTTCATTTAATAGCTTTCAAAATACATATATATATGTATGTACAAGGAAACATAAAAGTCCACAGCTCTCTATGTTCCAAATACTTTTTTGTGTTCTTACCTGGGACTATTTGAAATCTGCAATTACTACTTCTAGACTTCTATTTAGCAGCACATTCTGGTGTATTTTCAAGAAACTGCTGGAGCTGATGCAGATGCACACATCTGCAGTTGTGCTGCTAAGATGCACACACTGGCAAGCATGTGAGAGCAATACACTGCAGTTTCATACCATTCCTCCAGCTTCCAAAAGTGCAGTCCCTGCTTTTCTGGATGTCGAAATACTAAATAACCATCTCTCAATAAATCAATGCCAAAAATTTCTGTAATAACTACTTTCTTGATGGTCAAGGAGTGCAGAATCAATAGACTCATTGTCTGTGGTAAAATTTGTCAACATTGCTATGAACCATAGCAACTTATTAGCAGCTGTTTTCCCTAGATGTATTTGCTTATTTTAACTTTCCAATTGTCAGCTGAAAATTGACCATGAAAAGGATGCTCATTTACACAGACAAACACCTGTCTGAGATGGCAGATACCTCCCAGCCCCTCAATATGCTGAAGAAAGGAGTCGTCTTCACACAGCAGACATCCCCCAATTACTGCAGGAACGCCTACGATTAAAGATTTTGCTTTGGAGTGGGAAATAGCTTGTGGTTTTGTAGAGCAGACATTTTTTTGTGGTACACAGGACCACGTCCTCTTCCAAGAAGCCAGATAATTTTAGTCTTTGGCACTGGCAGGGCAGTGACAGCCCCTGGAGGAAGAGTGGCTGTGGCCACCCTCCGGTGCCCCGCTGCTTCAGCACGCCTCTAAAAATGAATCCTCACATACTTGTTTTTCAGAGAACAGCAATGGGCTTGTTTCACAACAGCTTTTTCTGTATCTTACTTTTTGTTTCTTTCTCTCATTCCTTTCGAGGAAGAAAAGAATCAAGCATTTGTTCAAAGTGGCTTAACCCTCTCTGTCCCAGAGACACGGCCCATCTGGTCATGAACAGCATGGGATCCCACCAATACATGGCAACTCACACCTTTGCTGTTTAGCAGTCTCAAAGTCGTGTTTTACCAAAGCTGAATTTTAAAATTGAGGTGCCTGTGTCCTGTTTGTGGCTGAAAATTATGAAGCACAGTAATATCACTGGAGTTCTGCTTAGTGTGCCTCACTCCTCAGAGCACTGTAACAGTGCTGGCTGCTGCCATCAGCAATAACACAGCCACAGAGCAACATGAAAGAATGTCACTGCCTCAGTTATACCAACTTCAGCTCTTTCACCTGAGGTATTTAATCCCTGAGTTTTGTCCAAACTGGTACTGCCCAGGTATTTTATCAGGAAGATAAGACCAAGCAAATACTGATGTGTATCTAATTGCTTAATTGGTGAATTGAATGTTCTCAAACACCAACATAAGAATAATGGAGCGTGCAGGTGTCCTCATCCATTTGAGCACCTCAACCAGTCTCAGCACGCCACTGTTACTGCATGCCAGTCTGCCTGGGTTTGTGGCAGTGGAGCACCATCTGAGATTATTACTGGTACAATTTAGAAAGGAAAGAACCCACTGAATCTAACAAATTCACTCTCAAGAAAACACACTTTTGAACCACAGAAAGAAAGAAATGGGGACAAGATCTATGAACACGAACATCAAAAATTTTGCAGTAGATGGTTTTCAAGAGAGATTGCCTCAGAGATACATTAGACAACAGTTTTTCCATTGGATACAACTCTGTTATTTTTAAAAATGATTGAAACATTTCATAGAAAATGTATTTAATTTGGAAATATAAGAATAAACTTACAATACACTTCTTAAAGTACTATACTTTTATTCTGTGGGGTTTTTTGACTACCATTATTTTACAACAAATGGGATGGAACCTACAATAGAATCATTAAGGCTGGAATCAACCTCTGAGACATCTGAGTCTGACTGTTAAAGAAGCAGTGTTCCTAAGTGCCACATCTACACAACTCTTAAATGCCTCCACTTCCCCAGGCAGCCTGTCACCGTGCTTGACAAACCTTTCAGTGAAGAAACATTTCCAAATACACAATTTAAGCCTTCCCTGGTGCAACTTGTGGTCCTTTCCTCTTGTGCTATTGCTTATTACCTGGGAGAAGAGGCTGACACCCACCTTGGTGGAGTGGGTGACACCAGCTAACTCCAAGGATTCAAACATTTTACCCAAGTGTTCCAGCCTCCTTCTGACTGCAGCTGGAGTGCTGTTTGGCACACTGAGAAAACACTGTAAAGGTCTTACTAGCAGTTGTTACACTTCTGTGAGGGCTAAAATTGTATTATTTGCTATTCAAGAACAAATACTATAAGCCTGGAAGAAAACCTGAAATTAGGGATGACCTGAAAGCCTAACAGACAGCCTGTCTAAGGATTGCTGTGGGTTCCAGTTTGGAGCTGAGCTGCAGTATCAAGGTACACTGTAGAAAATGAGTGCATTCAAAATACATAAAATGAAGAGTGCAGCTGACAGACACAGAAACAAGTTGTTTAAAAATAAAACAACTCAAGAAAACATACTAGCAACTTCAGTGACTTAACAGAAGCAGATGCAAAATGTTATAAAGCGATAATTAGAACGAACTGCCTGAATGCATAGTGCTGTTGTGCAAGAGAGATCACTTTAGAAATGTACAGGAGGAAATATTTGCTTGTGAGGAAATATTTGTTTGTTCCAAGTCATAAGAATACAGAACACTGAGTTTTCTGTTCAGAGGGCGTGGGGATGTTTAATGGAGCTGAAGTCCTGCTTGTCAGAGGGCACCCTGTGTTCTGGCAAGCATCACCTTCTGATAACAATTCTTTTCCTCCTGCAGGGGAAGACAGAACCTGGGAAGATTAACTTATTAGTCAAACTAGACAGATTATGCTAAATTTTGCTGAATTTCAAGCTTGCACAATTTGGTGGCAGCTATGACAGAAATGATGCTGACACGGATTGGGTGGCACATATTTGACATCTAAAGCCTGCTGGGCAAGAGCAGCAAGGAGCAGAATGTATACTAATTGTGTGCCTGTTCACCCTGGACTCTGACTTTGAAAGGAAGCTGTTTATGTGGGAGAGTTGAATCTCGAGAATTTCTTTCTCTTTTTGTTTGGTGGGGGCTTTTTTTTGGGGGGTGTTGTTTGGGTTGGTGTTTTTTTTGCATAAGAACTCTCTGGCAGTTTGCCTCATTTCAGAGCAGGGATATTTTGCAATTATTGTAGTCTGTTTTGACTCATCTTCCTTTTTCCTATGAAACACATTTCAGCAGGACAAGCCCTGGGTGGACTCTCTTCTGCTGCTTCCAGGATGCCAGCCCTGAAGAGGCAGTGGGGAACTTGTACAGAAGGAAGCACTGAGGAAGGTGTTTTCAGTATGCCTTCCTTGCTATTTCATTAATACAACCCCTAGGCCTGAAGGCTCGGTTCCCTACACCCGACTCCACATCTCATGGCTGGGCAGCCTTGTTTCCACTGGGACAGCCCTGCTTGCACCACAGAGCTCTCCCCAGAAAACTGTTGCTACTACCAGACTGCTATGGATAGGGATGGAAGCCAACAGCGTTCCTACCCCACTGAGGAAGAGAGCACTGGGTTTGGCTCCAGTTCTGATCAAGAAAATTAGATGTGGCTGCATTGCGGGAGCTGGTACACAGTCACAAATGCAAATTTCTTCCCTCACCATTCTCTGGGAAAGATGAAGAAGCACAAGGAGTCTCCCTGGGTGGAAAATATACTTTTGATGATCCTGAGCTATAAGCAGAACACTTCTGTTTCCCAAACCAAGTATGACACTGTCCCCTTACTCATATTAGGCTATTCATCCACCCCCTTCTAGGCTTTAAAGGAAATATGCTCTGACTTATGCCTGTATCTCAAGATTTATTCTAAGTTCTCATGTACTCTCAGGTTCATTCACACAGAAATGTAAAATCCTAATAGTCTATCAGTAAACATATTTTTCACTAATAATACTGCAAATCAAAATTGATCAGGCTTCATTTGGAGAAAAGTTTGTGTTAAGATACACTAACATTCACATCGTATGTGTACTTTCCTAACACAAGTTTACTCAAAGCTGTTCAGAAAGAAAAGTACCTATCATTGCATGCAAAGTCTTATTAATTAATCTAATAAAATTAATATCTTTAATGGTCCGAAAATATAGAAAATAAAATCATGGTGAGTGGAAGGGAAGGAGGACAAGAGGCAAGAAAGTGCCCAATTGTAGAGATTAGAGAGGAGTTAAAATAAAAGGACTGTGCTAAGATGCTAAAATCCAAAACATGACTCTGGAAGATAGAGTAGGAGCACAACAGGCTAGGCTTTTTGAAACACAAAGATAACCTCTTGCTTTCTTTTAAAGGCTATTGCAACTAGAAAGACCAGCAGGTACTGAAGTGTGTCTGGTATGGCCAACAGGCAGGAACCACTAAGTTTCCAAAACCCTTCAGAGACACCAGGATCTGATGGACCGTTGTTACAGTTCCTAAGCAGCTAAAACAACTGGCAAGTGAAGTGGCCAGAGCCATCATTTCAATGGCAGACAGAAGTCAGCTCAGTAGTACAACTTCTGAAGGCCTGCCCAAACTAAGAAACCCAAAGCAAACATAGCGATTAGTTCAATAAATGCATAGTGAACTGGGAATCCTCGTTAATTCTTTCACTAGGGGAGCACTCATTAATTTGTTTGTCGGAAGCGTTAGGAAATAATATCCAGATGAGTGTGACCTAAGCCACAGGACTTGTTCTCCCTCAACTTTGCAAAATAAGAGCAATTAAAGAGGCAACAAACACATATCCTCCGAAAAAAGGGATTGAGTATTTTAAAATACTATTTAAAAAAAAAAAAACATTTACAAGACCTGATCAGCTAGAGAAAGGACGTTGTGTTCTTTCTGTGTTTTGAGCGCACATCACTCCCCCCCGCTACTATTATTAGGACTCATTTTGTAGCAGGAGTGGAAAACCAGATGGTAATCCCCAGTCTCAGTAATGGGGGTCTCTCTGTGTGCTGTCTTCTGCTTGCCCAGTCCTTGTGTTGCCAAGTCATGGCTCAATGCAGGGGAAGAAAACCAATTTTATTGGCAGAAGAAATTTCTGCTATTTAAGGACAGATGTCTGTCTCTGTCATTTATTAAGGTCTACATGTTGTTAAATGCTTGGTAAGAAGAATGTGGAAAAAAATTAAAAATTGAATTATGAATTTCTTCAGCTAAAAGGGTTGTCCTGTCAGGGCTGAAGAATTTCACATGCTTATGTACTCAGTGTTCATAGTATGCTACTATAAAACTAAAGTAGTTCCAGGATTTATTCAAATACATTTTTTTAGAATTAACTCATAGTAATTTAGTAAATCTCAGTGTCTTTGCAATGCATTCAAATTTGAAAAAAAAACCTAACACTTATTTTAGTGTGTGTTGAAATATCCTTCCCTGATTATATTATCCTTCTGATAATAACTGATGCAGTTAAAGTTATGTAAAGACAACACATTTGTAACCTGTACACTAAATAAAGAGGGTACAGAGAATATTCACACCAAGAACAGAGAGGCTTACTGGAACCAGTGGGATGAGAAAGAAAATTTCAAGTATGTACCAAAGGAAACAAAGCATGAATAGATCCTTGGTATATTACAAGCATTTGAGATTTATTTAGACCCTGCACTCCTTTCTGTGCAATGGTCAGTTGAATCTCAGCCTCTGGTCTATGGAATATTCAAGGATTTCTGAACAACAAAACAACCTGAACAACAGCAGAGACTGAGGGTGCCCTTTAAGGAGCAATATTATTTTGGTGTATTTGATGGAGATGCTGTTTCTAATTTTTGACATTTAGATTGTCTTATCTTAGGTGCTTGTCTTACACACCCTGTACCTTCTGAAAATAGGTGGTGTTCCATGCTCACATTACAGTATCTGATGGCAAAGCATACTCTTTACATAAACTCTTTGTATAAAACAGCCACAATGACATAATTATGAATGTGCTTGATGTACCTCAGACCTCAGAGTCCAGCTCACATTTAGGTATCTGCTGTCTCCAAGGTGCTTTGGAGGGGAACAGCTGTAAATCATAAGTGTTAAGGAACCACACAGACAAATGCTTCTGGTTGCTTCATGAGAACTTTTCTTCTATTCAATTTCAGCTTTAAAAAACTTGATTCCTTATTTCCTGAAAACCAGGGAGGGTTGTCAGAAATCTAAAATTTGCTGCTGTAAATTTCAATTTTGCAGATCCAGCCTTTATATTCAAGAACTTCCCACGCTGGTGGTATCAGTGATAGCCATCTCAACACCTACATTTTAATATCAGCAAATGAGTTGAGTAATTCACACAAGACAGAACATCTAATTGGTGCTGTTCATGCAGGTGGCATCCTGGCAAACGCTTTGACCTTCAGCAATTTCACCTGAATCAGCTTTCTGGGTCAAACCCAACATTTGAGTCAGCTTTCTAACCTGCTAGCAATTTTGAGAGGGCAAAGGTTTGAGGGGATTTAGTGTTGCTCTTTCCTGTTTTAATCTAAAGTATAAAATTCAACCAGTGGAGTTTAATTTCACCCTGAACAGTTAACTCCATGAGAAAAATATGGATCAGAGCTGCAATTCTGTTTTAAACAACAGAATATTTGATAATTAACAGTAATTAAAACAAAAAGGGATAATATTAAAGTATCCTAATTTTGCTATGACTGCCACTTCACTATAAAAGATGACCACAGGACTGTTGATTGTGTGGCTTTGGGATCAAGGCATGTTTTACCAGAAAAATTAAGACCATTCAAAGAGTGAAAAGGGGATTTTGAAATCCACTTAACGGTTTTCTTTCTCTTTCTGCTTTACTTTCTGGTTCCTTAAGTATCTTTCATTCCTTTCTTCACTCTTTTTTTTTTTTTTTTTAAATATTTCAAAGGAAGTTTTAATTGTTCTAAGGTGTTTTTTGAACTTCAACCTCTACTTGGTGCCAGAAAAGGGGCACCCTGATATGAGACCCCTGATACTAAATTGAAGCATTTTCTATGAATCTTACCTACACCTGCAGAAAGCTTACCTAGACCTATAGGAACCAAAAGCTATGTTTTCCAATGAGAGTTATAAATCCCTTCCAGAGAAAACAGTTACATTTATCATAGTAATTTCTCTGTGTATAGGATCATAGTGAGTTATTTGCGGGGGGGATTAAATAAGTCATCATTAAATAAGTAATCATTTTAGGATACATGGGGCTTTCCTGGTAGTTAAACAACATCTTACCTACTTGTCAGATACCAAATCCTCTTCCAATAAATACACTGGAGCCAGCTGTGCCATCTATGCATGCCCAGCAGGTATTCATTCCCCAGTAATGGTCAAAGTCTACCTCCTTCACTTCCTTCTCCACTACAAAGAACAGAAGGCACATATTACTTTTGTTATACAATAATTGAATCAATATAGAACAGTGAATTTATAATAGTCTCTTTGGGACTTGACCATGTGAAGGGACAGTGTGCTCTAATGGTGTGATACCCCTTATGTGACAGCTTGTCAGACAGCAAGGAAGATGCAAACAGCAAGATGTTACATTCAGTCCTCCAGCACTTCAATAGCAAAGAAGTGTTTGGACATTCAAAGATGCAAAATGCTCTACACAATAGCTTTTTGTGAAATTAAAGTACAGACACCTCCCTCCTCACCTTCAGAAAAACATGAAATGAGAAGGCTGAATTTTGAGTTAGCAGGTTTAACAACAGAACAGGAAGGAAGGGAGTTGTTTGCATACATGTGCTTTCACTAACAGCGTTCGCTCTGTTACGAGCCTGTCAAAGCAGGGTGATTTGTTAAACCGGGAATCCAAAAAGTGACTTCCATAAGAAACTTAACAGCAGATGTGTGTGTGTGTGTGTGTATGTGTGCGTGTGTGCAGTCAGTGATTAACCAAAAACCCTTAGGGGTGTTCTGTGTTGCAGAGAAGATATCAGAACCCAGTAATGGCACAAGTCCACCTCAGACACCCACACATGCACCTCCAGCCCTTGCTCAGAAACTGTGAAACGGGGTCCTCAGGCTGTCACTGCACAGAACTGAAATCCTGGCTACCCAAACAGACAGGAGCACTTCAGGGGGAGGAACATGAGATTTGGTAACAGTGCAACACAAAGCACCTACATCCCAGCATCACCTAGCAGGACAGGTGAGCTAGAAGAGTAGGAACAGGTTTGGATTTGGCATGTTAATTACTGGAAAGTTAAAAGAACAATCTTATAAAAAACTGGAAGAGTTGTCTCGTAAATATCACCCCTTCCAATGCATCTTTATCTCCTGGTTTCAAAAAAACCCTATATTTAGACATGGCAAACAAGATCCACATCCATTATGTCCATGAAGCTCCTGATGAGCTCTCTAGTTTGCATCAGAAAAACCTTCAGTTTCTGCTCAAATCCCCCAACTCCCCTCAAAAATCTAAGACAGTGGAATTAAACCAAATGCAACAGTCCAGTCCAGGGGCTAATTTACCTTGGGGATTTCCCACAGAAAAGATGAAAAGAAATGAAAGTTCGGAACAATGATCCCTGTTGCAGCACACATCACTGGAGCACTTCTCAGACCCTCAGAGAAGTGCCAGGCAGCAGCAGGGTAATCCAAAACAGTGTCAGCTGCAGGCTGGGAAGGAGGCAGCTGTGCCAGCAGCCAGCCCTCACGAAGTCCCTGTGTCTCACGGCTCACTACTGCAGGAACTGGCTCCACAGCCCTGGTGGGACGCTGCTGTGTGCCATTATTCAGCTCTCCATGGACTTCCTCACTGCTGGTGTCATGGCATGGTGGGGATCTAACTTCAGCAGCTGCCATATTCCTGTCTTTCTTGACCTAAGCCCAGGGAAGCTCTGGTCTGGGACTGGAGTGTCACCAGTGGAACAGGAAGACGTCACACAGGAAAACAGGGTGAGAAGTCTTGAGAGGAATCAGGGAACAAAGCAAACTCCATCCCCAGCATTAATTATGGGCTTCCCAAGCTGTTTTCTAGTATCAATTTCCTACATTCCCAGGGTTTCCTACTGGCAGAGCCTTCAGAACTCCTCCCAGTGTTTCCCAGCGGCCAGCCATGATGGGGCCACCAACACTCAGGTGTTTCCAACATTATGACCCCAAACTCAGTCCTGGGCTAGAATGGGAGACCTCATTCCCAGCAGAGTGAAAATGACTCAAAGCAGCTGTGGTGTCTTGCTGTAGTGCTCCTACAGGCACAGGGGCCAGGGCTGCCCTTAGGGGATGGCTGAGTGTATGGGCTGGTACCAGGACAGAACTTCAAGGAGCCACATCCAGCTGGCCCATAACCAACCCTCAGGCAAGCACAGGTGCAGCAACACCAGACAGAACTCCAATATCCCACCGTGAATCCAAGGAAGGTTTCGCACTCATCCTTCAAGTTCTGGGAGGGAGGTTATCTAAGCACCTGAAGGTAAGATCCCAGCCCAGCCTGCAGTTCAGGAGGGCACTGACAGCTCAAAATAACAACTTGACTAGTTTCTAGAAGAGCAGGAGATCACTGCTGTTTTGATTTGTGGTATGACTGGACTGCAGTACAGGCTGGGGCAGCTCCCTGTTCTTACAGACAGGTTACGTGTAGACGGATCTCATCATTTTAGCTTCAGGGCACAATCAATAGCCAAGGCAAACTGAGGAAGGTCAATGAGTCATTTGCTTCTTTGTTATCCAGGAATATTTTTTTTCCATCTGAACTGAAGCCCTTATGAGTCTTATTGCAAGATAACCAAATGGGCCCAGCAGAGAAATTAGGGAACATGATGTAACAGTCCTTTAGGATATGATCTAAAAGCCTTTTCTTGCCACAGAATTCAAAGCAGCCAAACCACAGGACAAAAACAGCTCAGAGCCTATTGTCTACTTTTCTTACACTGACAAGATGCTGATGATCTTCTCTCCATGGAAAAACAAGTCCAGAGAGTCACCCCTCAAACATGCTTTTTATACTCTATTTTGCCCATTTCTATATTCATTTCCCCAAGTATGTCTTGAAAAACATCTACTTATGTACCATGCTTTACA
This sequence comes from Certhia americana, assembly GCA_018697195.1. NCBI lineage: Eukaryota > Metazoa > Chordata > Aves > Passeriformes > Certhiidae > Certhia > Certhia americana. The sequence continues at coordinate 57,018,307 of CM031879.1, read as the reverse complement.
TGGAAGCAATTAGTTTTAGAAATTAACCACAAGGCACATTTAAATCTATATTGCGCTTGTATCCAAATCATCACCACGCTGTGGTGGTTATATTATTTATTAAGATTTAACTGCTACCAGCCTGTTTAGGAGGAAAACAACTCTCAGAGTGGACCCAGCCTTCCATATGCTATACTAAAGTTTCCTTCCTGTAAGTGAAACAGCTGCAGTGTAATTGAATGTCAGATATTAGGTTCTTATATGCAACACAGCATTCGAAAAAGGTGAAGCTTGAAGTGTTATTTCCAGGCAAGACATTGTTACCTCTGACATCATCTTTATCAGGATGAATGTGTATCCTCCAAGATATATGCCAGGTAAGTCTGGTGCTTCTCAAAGATGACAAAGATGGAAGGATTTTTTCATCTGCAAAGCTGTCCAAAAGTCTGTTTGAAATTTCAGGTCTGGTTGGAAGGCAATAGTAGTCATGGTTTCCTTGAACAAAATCTCCAACAAGAACTTCACTTACAAACATGCTGTGGTAGTCTGTGCTGGATGGACAGCATTGATGTGAACAAGTGGCATCTCTAGCAAAGCAGCTTCCTAAGAATCATTAAAAAACATGGGTAAGAAAGTAATCAAAGTAACAAATATCCATTATCAGCATTTTGGCAGCCAACTCCTCAACAGACACCTTCTTCTCTTTCCTTCCCAGGTAGCTTCAAACCCATCTTTGCCAGGTGTTTCCGCTTGAGTTTGTTTTAAGGCACCTACACATGGGGCTGATCATTGATTTTGGTTGCTTTACTGCTTACAACAGATCTAAGATCAGACCCACACAGCAGGAAGCACAGCATTTTCCCTGCACTCTGGAAACCCCCAAGAATTTTGATGCAGACACAGCCCACGCCCTTGTAGCTCTTCCATAGAATCCCATGAGTCTCAAAGAGATCCTTCAGTCAAAATTCTGCTTACAGACATCAGGCATATCAGATGGATTCATATTGTGGAACAGGAGTCACTCATTCACCTCCTGACTAGGCTTCTCTTTTCCATGTTCTTCCTCTACCTACATGAAAACACTGTGCTTTAGATATACCTAAAAGAAACTTTGCTAGTACAACAGGACCTAATGCAGAAATACAACATCGTCTTGATGTGGAAAAAGAGAATTAAAAGAAGATGCTAGATGCTAGTCACATCTCATCCAAGGATCAAGAAAATAAAATCACAGGTCAAATATTGCTCTCTCATACTCTTCTGCAGCCCTGAACTTTAAGTCTCAATAGCAATAACACTAAGTTTTGGTCTCAGACCATAGTTTTTCTGACAAAACACTGGTCAGCAAGCAGATCACATTTTCTACAAATGCAGTATATCTGTTCTCAGAGAAGAACTGAAGGGGTCACTTGTTTGGATGTATTGAAACATTTTCAGTTCCTCCCTCTGTCACAGGGGAAAAATTAATTTAACCAGTTATGTCTATCCCATCACTGACCTTTAAATAAAACCTATCTACTAACTTCTCATGCTCTGTTCAATCATGACCAAGTTAGACACATGAAAATGTGTAAAACTACACATTACACCTACAAAACAAAGAGCCAACCCACCAGGGTTTTGACTAAATGCTTTTTCTGAATTTGGAGAAAATGTTCATGCCAACTGGAACCATTCCTTTTTTTCCAGGAACATTCTGTTTTGGTGCTGTTTTCTTACTTGGAAAACTTCAGATCTGGACTGGCATCTCTGGTTACTTCCCTTGAGCCCAAGTGATCCTGTCCTATTCTCTCTCCCATTGTGAAAGGATAGTGGTAGCTTTAGGTTCAGTTCAGGGATAGGATTAAATGTAGGTCTTCCACACCCTGGGGAAACAGTCCACTCACTCCTCTGGCTGTGGTTAATCAACCTCTCCAATTTCATGGAAAAAAACAAAAAATCTGAACATTACAGTTGCAAGAAGCCAAACAGTAAAGAAAACATTCCCCCACCTCATGTTGTTGTTCTACCAACAGGGAGGATATGCACAACTTGAACTTAAAATGGTTTGCTGGGTTTTTTCCTAAAAAAGGTCGTAGAATATAAGAGTTTTAAAAGTGGCTTATATAAAACCAGACTTACAGAACAAAATTTGAATTAACCCCAAGTATAAACCCCACGTTTATAATAGCCATCATTACAATAAAAATCTTCCCAGTTGCTAGGTTTTCCTAATTAAAACATAAATTTTATACAAACACAGATCTAATTCCACAGGGCCCCAACCCCTTTTCTTCATGTCCCCTCCCACTTTTGGATTTGGTTATTTTTCCATCGTAAATCAGGGAATCGGAGCGGTCGGCTCCCGAGGAATGCGCCTGGGATCCGGGGCTACGCGGAAGAGGCTGTGCCTTGTGCCAAGGGGGAACCACCCACACGCTGCAAGAACGGCATGGGGGCCCAGCCGGTGTCTGAGCGGCTCCGCTGCCACCCAGGGGAGCCAAGGAAAATGGATACAAACAGCTGGAAATGTTGCCAGGGTCAGGCTTCCATTCCTCCAGACCCTGCATGTTCTGCAATCCTTGCCTGCTGAAGGCAAATTTTCAATTTGCCTCTATTTGCTACTGGCTGGAAAAAACAAACAAACAAACAAACAAAAAGTTGATGCAACGCAGGCCTAGGTGTTACAACACTTTTGGTTTTACCTTCCTGATCACTCCCAAGGAGCCTGGCCAACACTCAACTGCGGGTGCAATGGTGGCCGGGATTTTTCAAAGCCCTCTCACTTTTTCATGGTCCTTCTCTCACTCTCCCCCCTGTTCCAGCGTGCTCTAAAGTTCTCTGAGAACTTGTCCATTAATACCAAGGAGGTATTGGACTCTGAGGAGCACATTTCTTCTGCCCAGAGCACATTTGCAATCCTAAGCAATCTGAAGTAAAGCTGTGCAACAACACTGGGATTTCAGAATGGGTGTCCATCTGGAAAAAAGGAGGTGAAATTGTTGTTCTGTATCAAGTGCACATTTATCTTTCTTGTGCACTGACTCATCCTCACAGACAAGCCCTGGTGTTACTGTAGTGAGTCATCAAAGCAACTTTATTTATAATCACTCTGCCTGATGTTTCAGAAACACACAAGACCTTATTATAGCAATACTAAATGAGTTGATGGTCTCCCAAAGCTCATGCTTTGATTTGAAATTCAAGAGCATTACAGAGTTTTAAAGGAGAAACAGTCCTGTGAATAGTGAGAACTGAGGTTCAACCTCCAGGTCATCAGCTGCCATTTAGATCAAACTAAAGGTACAATGGATAAACAAACATTTTAGATACAAAGGACCATGGTGTGAATGGACAAAACTGTGTCCCCTACAAAAAACTTTTCTGCTCAATCATCCTTGTCCCTCTTGTAGCTACAGATTTTACACGCAAAGTAACAAAACCTGTTCCTGGACTCAGGCATGTATTTTAGACTTACTTGATGCTGTTACAGACTACAGCTTTTCCCAACTTAGTGTGCAGGTGGGAAGAGATATTTATTTACTTCATATCCGATTTCAGCCAGTGCTGGATGATCCCAGTCTGAAGGAAACATGATGTATGTGAAGGAGCAGCTGATTGACTGTTTGAAACAAATTTGATAAAGATTAACAAACTCAATGGACACAAGAGAGTCTCCTGGTCATGTCTCAGGGACTGGCTCAGAAAACTTCTGTCTTTATATTCTGTACCAACTGTTCTCTCTTACTAATGTGAGCTGCAAGTAAATGTCCATTGTGCAGATGCATCATCACATTGGGTATTCAGCTAAAAGTGTTAGTTTTTCCTTCCTTGCTTGGCTACGTGCCTATACAATAGTGTTGTATAGTGCCATATACAATATGCCTAACAATAACATAACCTAGATCTATCTAAAGAAATTACCAACAGCTCCTCAAGCATGATCCCTGCATTACCTCCCCTTAACACAGCCAGGCCATACTGTCCTCTTCAGACCAAAAAAAAAAAAAAAAAAAAAACAAAAAAACAAAACAACAAAAAAAAATGTTGAGGCATAAATTGTTCACACAATGCCTGTTGAGACCCTAAGAAATTGTTAAAACTATCCCTGAACTGGGGGAGGAATCAGAGAAAGAAAAGATCACCTAAACAACAACAGATTATCAACATCTGCTTTTGCTCCCACCAGAACATTCATTTTCTTCTCTTTTACTTTTCTTGACTGTTGTAAGACTCCACCTATCCCTGTTCCAACAGCACTGCACAAATTTCCCCTAACTGATATCTCTGCTTTCCTAGTCCCACTCTTCCACCTGTTCTAGGCTACAGCATCCAAAAAACAGGATGTCAGTCATTTCCTGATCCTCCCAGCTCACCAACAGGCTGTGTGGCAAACCAAAATTGTCTTCTCCAAGATCTATGGCTATGTATGCCTCAGCTGGACCTGCTCTTCCACCTTGTCACCAGTACCAGCCTTAATAGAAGAATATAAAACACAACTCCAGAAATTTCTAGAAGTCTAGAAAATTATGGTGTCTTTCCATCTCCATCAGACTTTTTTGAACAACCCCAGCCGTGTAACTTGTCATCAGCAGAAAGTGGGAAGCTGCCCTGGCAGTCCCCAGGCCGCTGGGATGTCTCCTCAGCGTGCTCCCCTCGCAGCATGCCTGCCACAGTGACAGCCTGCCAACGCTGTCAAACCCACCACCCAGCCTACCTGCACCCAGACTACATCAGCAGATCAATGAGTCACTCTGAAGCAGGAGAGGACTCAATAAACAGACATTATTTTCCACAGTCAGGAAAATAATGAGCATAACACCCCATACCTTTTCTTGCTCTGTTTCCTACTGCCACTTACTGCAGTGCTAGCACTCCTGCAGATTTTTATCACAGAATGAAGATTCAGATGTCTCTGGACTATTTTTTGAAAGAGAAGATAAATGCACTATGAATGAGAAAGGAGTTTTTTGTTCTCTGGGAATGCTGCCCAGGAGAGCAGATGTCATTGTGAAACACAGTGGGGGATTAGCCTCCTGTGCTTCTCCTATATCCAGCCCTTCCTCTGTTCCCTGCTGCTTCTGCTTCAGGCAATTTGCTGTCAGTAAGGAGGTATCTGTGCAGCCTTTTCGTGCTGTGGTGATTGCCTGAGGAGCTGATTATCCCAACTTCATGTCTTCTTCCCTTCACATAGAATCTGTCTCCAAAGCCACCAAGCTTTAGAGGGCTGCTGACCTGACTTCCAACAAGCACAAGCTTTTCTTGTGGTGTTGAAAGAAGAGAACCTCTCCTCTGTGATCTTGTGATGACAGCACAGGGAAAACACTCACAGGCACCTGAAGCACTGCCTGTGAAAATTTTGGGGAGGTTTGTGGACATCTTTTTAACTGTGCCTCACTCCAAGTGGTGATACAGAGTAAACATTTGGATTCCTTTACAGTGGTGTAAATGCCTATGACAAAACCAGGCCTCTTTGAGCTGCAAAGTCCCTCTCCAGGCTCTAGACTCTGCCTTATTCACACTACATCTTTTTTGTTTTCCACTGATGTGACCTTGTATTTCCCAGGTGCTCTCACTGTTTTGTGGCTTGCCAGAGATGCTCAGGAGAATTCCTGCCTCTCCTCACAACCTGGTAGCTGATGCTGCCCACCAAACAGAAGCACCAGATGATGCTTCAGAGGCTGGGGAAGCCCAGAGCCTGCAGAGGCCCCAGGAGCCTGGCAGTCTCTCTGGTGAATGCCAGATTCACCAGCTCCCATGCAGTGACGTACCCAGATTATGCTGGATGACTCAGGCTCAGCTTTGTCACCAAGGCAGATGTAAGGATAAGAACTCCACACACTCACTCACAAGAGCAGAGTGATGGAGCAGAGCTATGAGAAGATAAAAGCCAGAAGGAGCTGCTGAGGCTACATTTGGTCCCTGTCTGAGCACTGACTCCCTGGTCTGCTTACAGCTCATTGCCTTAAATAAACTTCTCTTTATTTCCAGCTGCTGAACAAGGCCACCAGAGAAGCCATGTGCTTCTTCCAGGCCCTGACCTGAGGAGGAGACATCCTGCCTACCTCTTGCTCCCTTGGACTAGTTTTGGAAGATACTATAGGGCAATGCACACCATCTCCTCAAGACATGAAAACAACATGCATACGTTTAATGTTTTAATCAATTTTAATGTTTTAAATTCCACAGCTTCCAGCCTTCTTCAAATATAACATACTGTGAGCAACCATCACTGCACACAATTTATTTTTAAGCTCGGCACAGGATGTATATGTACCAGAGAAACTCATATACAATTCATAATTGGTTTAAGCCACATGCCCCTGACCTTTTTCCTTTCCTTGTTCTCCCTGAAGGCAATGGTCACAGCAGCCTGGAAGGGGGGCGGGGAGGGGAAGGAGGGAGGATTACTGCTTGGAAAAGGCCTAACTGCACGGTACAGTCACACCCAAGGAAAAGCAGAGTCACAAGCACGTTATGCTCACTGTGCACCAGGATAAAATGATTTCATATAGAAAGTCAAATTACAATACACACAACAACCACCCACAACACTTGTGCATAAGAGGGACATCATATCAATCTTTAATTATCCAGTATCATTCCCTTCAACATACTTGTATCCTCATTTCAGCCCTTTAGTTCCCAACTACAAACATATAAGGAAGGTTCCCATACTTACAATCTTAGCTCAGCATGTTGTAATATCAGGGAGACAGAGGCATTACTTTAAAAAAATCTCTACTTAGACCCAAGCCACCAGATTTGATTAGTTCACAAAAACTGCTTCCATTCTCTTTATTTTATATTTCACTTCCTTCCCCTTCCCTTCTTCCAGTGTTAATAGATGCTGCCTGTACTCCATGAAATGTTCCCTCATTGCTTTCACATTCAAGCAAAAAAGGATTTTCAATGGCATTTTGGAAAAGAAGCTGCATGACAGTTAGTTCTCCCATAAATATGCCAAGAGGTAAGTACACAGATTTTTTACCTTTGAAGTCTATCTCGTATTTCTGTGAATCCACTTGAAATTCAAAAGTGCACAGATGAATCTGAAACTGTGGTACCACATCTGCAGAAGTTATAGGGGCAGCACCTTATTCTGGACAAAGGAGAGAGAGATTTGTTAGCACTTGGCTTTGGGCCACATAGGGGTCACAGACAGGCTGGATTTACCATCTATACAGGTTACAGGGAAAAGCCAGTGATTTAAACCAGTCAGATCATGGGCTTGTCTCTGAGCTGCCTCTGAGGAGTTTCATGGAATTTTAGAAACAAAGACTAGTTTGGGTTGGAAGGGACCTTAAAGATCACCTAGTCCCAAACCTCCTGCCATGAGCAAAAACACCTTCCACACACTGCTCAAGGCTCTGTTCAATCTGGCCTTGAACACTTCCAGGGATGGATCATCCCCAGTTTCTCTGGGCATCCTATTCCAGTGCCCCACCATCCTCACAGGGAAGAATCTCTTCTTAACATCTAATTTAAGCTTATCCTCTTTCAGTTTAAAGCCATCACCCCTTGTCCTGCCACTAAGCACCTTTTGCCAGTCCCTGGACCACAGCAAGTTTGAGGGTCTCTCTCATGTCCGTATCTTCCCTCTGTGTTCCCCAACCAGGGACTGCTGGTGACTGCAGTGCCATCTGATTACTTGTGCATGTCACCTCCCTTCACCTCTGTAGTGCCACCCTCCTTGCTCCCTGATGCCCTTCACCCTCCTCTGACTGCCCTCAGAGGTGGAATAGAGGATCCCCAGAAGAAGAAAGTGCAAATCCAGACTCCGGACCTATTTCCAAGCAAACTTACAGATGGCGATGGCTTTTGGTTTGATACTTTTGATGGGGAAAGCAGGTGATTTTCTGGGATTTCTTTTTCAGCAGAAGTATGCAGAAAGTGAGCTCTTCTCACACACCACAACTTTCAAATTAAAATGAGTTTTCAACAAATCCCCATGCCATCTGTAAAGGCAGCCTGTTTTCAGAGCTGTGTTTCCTGGGAGCATTGAGGAAAACCAGAAAAAAAAAATGCAAAAATGTGTGAGGTGATGAAGAAAGCACTGGGAGAATATCTACACCCCTTTTATTAAGCAAAGCTAACAGGTGCTAAGTTCAAAACAAGGCAGAGGAGAGCCTCCCTCAAGCAATATCCCGTTCAGCTGTGGGAATATTTCCTACAAGATGTTGCGGAAGCTAAAATTTTACACGAATTTAAAAAGTGATGGAATAATTACTGAAAGAAAAACACATCCAGGGTTATTACATATATAGATACCAATACTGGCCCAGAAGATCTCCAAGCCAAAATTTGCTGCAGGCAAGCAGAGCAGTTTGGAAAAGTAATGCTACAAGTCTGCCTTGAGGTTCTGATTTTGTTTGGGCTCCTCTGTCATCCAGTGATAGGGACAGGCTCTGGCACACCTCTTGTCCTGATATGATAAGGTGTTTCCTACGTTTTGGGGTAAGAAGAGCAGGAAGGGAGTGACTGGCTTTGTGTGCTGGGCAGGAGGGGGAAGTGTTCACTTGCTTTCTGTATTCAACCCTGTGGCTGTGCCCATCCAGCACCATCGGGCAGCTTTCCATCCTCTGCACGAAGCGGGCAGACAGTGCAGAACGATGGACACGGGCAAAGAAAGAGGCCGATGAGGTTCCGGCAGCGCCAAGAGCATTTGCAGTAACCCTGCAGCCCTCCGGTGTGCTCTGCAGCACTCCCTGCCTCACACACCCTCCTGTGTGTGGGTCCCACTCCGCCCTGCTCCGCACCTCCTGCTCAGCAGCAGCGATTAACCCGGGGAGGGGACACCGACCGGGCAGCGGTGCAGAAACCCGTGAGGGACAGAACCCTGCAAATCCTGCTGCTGTCAGCTGGCGCTGGGCGAGAGCAGGGCAGCCCCGCTGGCTCTCTCTCAGCCGTGCCCGCCGCAGGGCTCCGGGGCCGGCCTGGCTCCTCAGGCCTGGCCGCACGGCGGGAGCCCCGCGCTGGGCGGGCACTGCCACCTAGGGACGGCGACAAGGCTCTGGCAGGGGCTGGCGGCTCCGGGAAACGTCCCGACAGCGCCCCATGGGCTCCTTCTCCGCCCGGGAAGTTGGGCTCGCCTTCTTTTCGAGGCACGCTCAGTTTGTATTCTCCTTTTATCATGTGCCATGTCCACTTTCAGTGGCAGTGACTCTGAACACACACGTGAAGACTTGTCTGACAGCTGAAGTACCGATCGTCACCTTGCTTTGCCGTGTTTCAAGGAGCACTTTGCTTCCTGGAGATATCCAGACCAAAAGATCCAGAGACCTGGCACAGCCGGTCCTGCAGCCATGTTCAGGGGCTTCCCGAAACTCCCCTCAGCTCCCGTGCTGTACATCTCCCTCTGCTTCGGCTGTATCCTTCCTTGCACCAACACCCGCACTTATCTTGTGCCTGCTTAGTGGAGAATGCCCTTCTCCCCACACATCCCCCCTCTGTGCTGCTGTAGCACAGACTGCTTAAAATCAGTAAAGAGCTTTTCACTCCCCTAGCGTCCTCCTGGCCTGTAAGCCTTGCCCATGCTGGACATGCTGCGTTGCAGCACCAGTCACATCCCACCTGCATTAGACATCAAGCAAACAGATACTTCACCTTTGCAGTTTCTCTCATACTGCCAGTAATCTGCTTGAAACTGGAGAGTGCCAGTATGGTCAGCCTGAAGTGCCTTCTCTGACTGTGTAGAGGTTAAAGCAGATGCACAGTAGTTTGGAGACTAGGGGAAAAAAAATAATAAAAAGAAAAGAGGAATTATCCATCAGAGAAAGAAATTGGCTTAAAGGACCTGCAGAACAGCATTTTACTTGCTAACCAGGTATAATTGCCTATGACTTGGAGTTTCCCAGTGCATTCCAGCTGAACCCCACCTCCCATCAGAATTTGTTTCCCAGACACTGCTCCCTCCTCATCGCAGCACATAGGCTGGGGACTGGTGGGGTGGTGCATCCCCTGAGTCTCCATCCATCTCTGCAGTCTGTGGTGCTTGCTGCCTTCTCCTCAGCCCTTCCTGGCAGATTAGAGAACATCACCACAGCACTCAAAGTGGTCTCCAAATGGTGGTCCAATTGTTCAGCACATAGGAGAGCTTCTGGCACTGTTCTCTGCTGTAAGTTGGGATTTCCAAAAGGAAAGAGCACTCTCCTCATAGACGCACACACCGCATATTAAAAAAAAAATTAAAGAAATTTTGAAAGGCTCGGGTTTGGTTTAAAAAATGTACAACATTCAGGCCTCAGCCTCTGATGGTCCTCTCATGAGTGGTATAAATAAAATTATGAGATGCTGCAGAATACATCAAAATGCGTGTGGGGAGACTCTGAGGCAGGGCACAAGACATACAGAGAGGACAGGGAGAGAGAAGAAAAAGATTATCAGCTTCTGGCAGTTTGCTTAATGGTAGTCTTGAGAGGGAAACCCAAACTCTGCAGGAATTCCTGGACTGTTGTCATCATTTCACAGCCCAGAAAATTGTCCAGCTTCCAAATCCTCAGGGAAAAAAACAAGTCCTAAAAGGTTTGGATTTTCTTTTTGCCTGTGCTCAAACCCAGGCATGCCACTTTCTGCCCTCTGAGTGTGCCAGCCCACAGAATAGGCACTGAGCAGACACCTGAGCCTGGTGAGTTAACAGCAGTATTATTTGGTTGTTATCCATGTTTTACCTGTAGAAGTCATTACTTCTGAATTTGCCCAATAAAAAGGCAAATTTTTATTTATAAGTTCCCTAATAAAACCTCTACAAGTATGGGAATTGATCACCTGGCTATCCATCCACGTAGCTCATGCCACTGCAAGGAGCTGCTTCTCTTGATGAACAACAACTTTCACAATCATCTTGAATTCGCAGTCATTAGAGGATTATGTTAATTTTTATATAGGTTGATGGTATTTAGATAGAGAAGAGTCCTGCTAGTTGTCTTCCCAGTTATGTAATGAAGCTTTTGCATTACTTATGAGTGTCATTAATTATGCTTCAGCTCAGGAAACTGCCTAGATGCCACATGTTAACAGGAATGAGTAGAACTGAAAGTTGAGGGGAAGAAAAGAAAAACACTCCAAAGGTCAATCCAGGAAGGAAAAGAAAAGCCAGTGATCAGGACATATCATGGAGTTACTCAGACTGTTCAGATATAACATCAGGTGGAGAAGATCCTGATAGGAAAAATGTATTTTGATAGCACTGTTGCAAATTTTAGGCTTAGTTAGTAGCCTACAGCTTCATGCAGTGAAACTAATCACATTTCTAAGGAAATGTACAGAGGACATTTTGTTAGTAAGGAATTTCACTTGAAATTGACAGTGAAAAACCCAACCAAACCAACCAACCAACCCACACCACAAAAAACCAAAAAACCTCAAAAAAAACCCCAAAAAAACCCAAGACTTTTTAAGACATTAGGATTGATGTGAGGACTTTCAGTCACATAACTTATGTGAAGCCAGAGGTTGTGTCACTGCTAAAATGAGGTCAGACTGTATGAGGATCAAAGAGGATAAAGGATATGAAAAAAGACTCTTAGAAGAACTTGCTTGAGCTGAGAGACAAAACAATGGTCAGCTGGCTTTCAGGAAAGCAGAATAGATCACAGCTTGAGATGGATGCTGTAGAGCATAGTCAAAAAGCCCCATAGACCTGCAGGAATTTTTAACAGAAAAGCAAACTGAAAGTTACAAGGGTCTATCTGCAAAATGCAGTTAGAAAGAGCCTGCAAGAAGCAAGAATGAAAGGGTGTACAAATTTTTTAAGCAGAAACCAATGTGCCTTCCAACACCTCCTTTGGATTTAGTAAATGGAAAATGATATTGAAAACAAAACACAGTTAAGGAGACCAAAGCTGAAGATACAGACCAAGACAAATTATTTACAGAACACACACTGAAATAAAACTTCTCCTTGGGAATGAGTAAAGACAAAGCTTCCTCCAGTGGTGGGGATATCACATGTAGGTATTTCCTAAGTATTTCTAAGTTGAACACTGGCACACCAATTAATGGGCCCTCTGACATCGCTGTAAACCATCTGGAAGGGAAATCTAAGCTTATTAAGAACAGATGGATAAAAACCAGGTCAGCCTTCCCTATTGCTCCTATTTGTAAGCTAGACGTAAAAGTAACCTTGTAAAGACAGCGTGAGTTGCTCTGGGAAATCATGCCTAGGACTCAACATGCCAGACAACAGGCCCTGCAAAAGAACAGGAACAACCAGAAAAAGCTGTTGCCTGAAACCTGTCTCCTACAGGCCCCTAAACAGAGACTCCTGCCCTTCCCCAGACCTTCAGCCCTCATCATTATCACAGTGATCTGGGTTCGTTATTCCTTCAATCTAGAAACAGCCTTGTTAATAATGCAATTGTTGAGCATGTCATGCCAAGAACAATATCTGTGTTTTCTTCCCCTGGCACCCATACACTGGTCATGCCAGGTTATGGGGCTCAGGCTGATTTTTAACAGTTTGAATGTTTTGGAAAATAATATGTCATTCAGCATGTTCAGTCGAGCATTAGGTTTCTCTGGTTTAATCATCCTGTAATAAATTCTAAAAATTGTTAAAAAGGTTTCTTAAAAATGTTGAGAAGTCAAACTTGGCACCAATAAATGAAAAGTAAGCCTGGAAACTTGCTGAGGTGTTATTTTATAGAAAACCTCGACCAGTTACATGAATATGTAACCAACTGTGTTAAAGCTAGTGATGCTGTGAAGGCCTAAGAGAACCACAATAAAAACAATTAGAAATACATTATGATGAAGAGATCACTCCAGCTAACATCCTTGAAGGCAGAGACAAAGACAATACATTTGAACACATGGAAAAAATACATTATTTATATGAGTACAAAAAATGCATCTATTGATCCTTCTGAATTTTTGCTCGTTCCTGAAAAGCAAGTGCTAAAGAAATTACTGCTGATGCCCACAGCAGCCTGTCCAGGAGATGACAAAGAGAGGCTGCTGCTGCAGAACAAGCCCATTCCAGCACCTGCCCATCCCGTGTCTGTCTGGCTGACAGAGGAAGAAGCAAACCCCTCAGAAATCAGTGTTCCTCAGGCCAGACATTTTCCATCACCATCTTGGTGACTGTGAAACTGTCAGTCACGTGCATGAATCAGAAACAATTTAACTCTTTCTCAACAGATTTTATTTTTTTTCCCAGGGAAAAAAAAAGTGAATGAAAAGCCGATAGACCCATGCTTGGTGCCTGCCAACTAGCACACATGTTGCTGGTGGTTTGCAAGCATTTCTCAACTAAAAGGGTGCTGAGGAATGCTTTCTGCTTAGTACTTTGAAGGCACCCAGGTACTCCAAAGGCAGACAGAAATTCAGGTTGGGAAGAAGATTTAGCAAATTTATGGTACTGAACAAAAGTCCCATGAAGAAGTATTCATAGATTAAGTTGCTTTTTACTTTTATTAGCACCTTCTGCTCTCAGTGCCTCACTGGCTGAAATATTTCCAAGTCTTTTAGTTTTAGATTCACAGATCTGCTTGGGCTAGAAATTCAGAATTATCTTACGCCAGTTAAAAATCATGCTGCAGCCTGCTCAGCTCTTTGTTGGTGTCAACACAAGCAAAACTGGAAATCTCTCATGCTGAACACCATATTTTGGGTTTGGATTTTGTGGGGGTATGGGCTAGGTCAGTTTTCAAGCAGGTGAATGCCCTTCATCTGTTCCCTGCCATCCAGCAGTGGCATGGGCTAAACAGCAGCAATACCCACCTGGAGGCAGGACTGCTCCTTTGGGCAGTGGCACAAAGGAAGAGTTGCAGAGGGTGACCCTGAAAGAGCATGGGCTCCTCAAGGAGAGCTTCCATGTCAGATCTGGTATTCCAGGAGTTGCAGAGCCCACAGCAGTGCCACACTACTGCACACTGTTACAGCTGCTCACACCAGATCCTGCCTGATCCTTTCTATACAACACCCAGCACCTAATTCTGAGGCAGCTGGAGGCTGTGAGAAACTCTCCCTGCAGTCAGAAATAGTTTTGACTTACTGGAAAATCTCATTTTCTTCCAAACTGTGCGTGTTTGCACCTGTCCCCTGTTCTCTGCCTGGTTTCCTCTTTTTTAGATCAACAACCCCCCCTTTTGCTGTGGCTGGCCTACTTCTCAGCAGGCTCTTCCTTAATTTCTTCTGCCTCTGATCATTTTGACAATCATACTCTGAAGCCCACTTTGCTGGAAACAACTCTCTCCCACATGATGGGTGTTTTCTTCTGTCACAGAGGAGAAGAATGGGGTAAGATGATTTATACACGGGCATCATTCCATTGAGTATTTTGTATAATAGCAAAACTCTTCCCAAACCCTCCATCTCCCAGCCCCTGTCCTGCCCAAAGGCTGTCCAAGGCCCCTCAAGCTGGTGAAGCCATGGAGGAAATCTATGGAATGTTGTAAGGACCAATGCTGAGTGACAGCTGAAAATGGTTACTGTTCAGTCCCTTCCCATCCACCCTAAGTCACTTCAAGTGACTTTCATTTTTGCTTCCTGACTGTGTGGAAAGTTCTCTGCCCACCTGTAACTGACAAGACTAGTTCACTAATTTGCAAAAGAACAACATTTAGGCTTCTGCAAAAGCAGTGAGACATGGAAGTGAATTAATTTGTGCAGCTTTAGGGATTCATTGCAGTCAGATGTCTTTCCAGATTTTCTAAAGGCACTGATTGTGCCTGAAGAGAGCAGCTTTAGGAAAGCTGATGAGATCCTACACACAGCCCTTCTCTTGGTTCCTCCCAGCTATGGCACACACAAGTAAGCCACTTGTGACTCCTATGCTGACTTACAACTTGTACATCATGACTGTTTTATAATAAACCATTCATTTTTGTTTCCATGCTATTGGTCATCCCAAATGTTATCCCATTGTCCACCAAGTTTCAAGTACTGTAACCATAATTCAAGCTTTCCCCACTGTCCATCCTAGCTGGAGTACACATCACTGGGGCACTTCTCCATTATCAGAAGTGCCAGGCAGCAGCAGGGTAATCCAAAACAGTGTCAGCTGCAGGCTGGGAAGGAGGCAGCTGTGCCAGCAGCCAGCCCTCACAAAGCCCCTGTGTCTCACGGCTCACTGCTGCAGGAACTGGCTCCACAGTCCTGGTGGGACGCTGCTGTGTGCCATTATTCAGCTCCCCATGGACTTCCTCACTGCTGGTGTCATGGCATGATGGGGATCTAACTTCAGCAGCTGGTTCAGCATATTCCTGCCTTAACTTCAGCATATTCCTGCCGTTCTTGACCTAAATCCAGTGGGGACAGAAGAAAGACAGGTGTCACAGAAACAAGCAGACTTGACACAACAGAACAAGATAAGAAGAGATGTCAGCAATGTGACCAGGAAACAAAGCAAACTTCTTTGCCAGCATACAAACAAAGCCTTCAGGATGCAGGAGCTTCCTGCCATTTACTTAAAAGACCATGATTCCTCTCTTGAGCACCATGATGTAGGTACTTTCACTTTTCCTTCTTCCACATTTCCTGCTCAGCCTCCTCTTGGCAAACCAGCACCATCACAGGCAGGAATCAACCCTAGGTGACCATATTAGTGGATCAAGGTCATTTAACACAGCAGGTGTCACTGCATCACAGTATGCAAGGCAGGTACATCCCCATTCCAGGCTAGAGATATGGTGAATGCTAAAGCTTAGTGCTGCTTCTGGGGAAAGAATAGCCCCTAACAAAAAACTATGCACCAAAACCATCAAGGGATTGATACTGCATTCACTGTATTACAAAATGTTCACTGCATTGCAAAGTGTTCTAAAGCTACAACTGAAGCTGAACAAACGTTTTAAAAGGTGTACTGAAGAGTAATTTATTCAGTGTGAATTCAAAGGACATTCCACCATTCATTACAGGACCACACATTTAGACCAGTTGGTCTCAACTCTGTACTCCAAGATATAGGCAGGGTAAATTTGTTGCTTCTCAAAGATGACAAAGATGGAAGGGTCTGTCGGGTCATCCACACAGCTGTCATAAAGTCTGTTTGAATTTTTGTCTCTGGGTGGAGGGCGACAGTACTCGGGGTTCCCCTGCACATAGTCTCCAACAAGAACCTGAGCTACAAACATGCTGTAGCGCCCATGGTGAGAGGAACAGTACTCGTGGGAATAGCTGGCATCTCTGGCAAAGTAGCTTCCTAGGGAGCAAAAAAAGCCACAAGTCAGACAGTACACCAGCCAAGGGACAAACATGTGCTAACAGCACTTTGGCAGCCAGAAATTCAATGACCCCAGCTAGCTCTACATGGTGTGGGAACATTCTTGCCAGGTATTCCCATATTGGCTTATTGTGAAGTACTGACAAACTCCAGCCCAGATTTCACCAGGAACCTCCCAGTCCCACCTGTCCAAGAGCAGGTACTTGAGGCAGAGAGAGGTGTTTTTAGCCCTTCCTGGAATTGCTGTGGGTGCTACCTGAAGCAATGCAGATGTATACAGGTGAGAGTTCCCTAAAGGCAGGAGTACATGGGTCAGGAATCATCAGTCACTTTGCACCCACATCCCCCACCTGGCTGGGGTCTGCAGTCCCTGCTGCTACAGCCCCTACACCCTTCTGCACTTGTACCTTTTCCATAGATTGTCCCATGAGTCCCACAGAGTCTCCAGTCAAAGTTCTGCTCACAGATGGCAGACACATGGGATGGACTGGTGCCATGGAATAGGAGCCTCTCGTTCACCCCTTTCAATTGATGGAGCTTCTTCATCTTTTCTTTTTGCCTAGAGACAAAAAAAAAAAAAAAAAAAGAAAAAAAGAAAAACAAGCTACTTGTTATCCTGGTTCAAACAAGGGAAGTTTCCCAACACAATTCCTCCTACTTCTGGGTCATGGAAGAACAGTGACACAAACCACTCTCAGTGGGGTTACTGCCTGCTTTGCACTTCTGCTGGTACCCTGCTGCACAGCTGGCTCCTGCCAGCAAAACAAAAAGTTCTCAACATCTCTGTGGACTGTGTCACCCACAACTCCATACCACATGAGAGAGTAAAGAGACAAACATCTCTTGACTGGATATTGGTCAGTTCCCATGTTATATAAATTTTGAATACATAAATATGATTATAAAACTGAGCTGTATGAAGACACAGTGAAGATTGTATAATCTCTACCCCATCTTTATCACCCAAAAAAAAAAAAGTCTCCTCTTTTTTTTTTTTTTTTTTTAAATCCCTATGTGGAAGAAGCTAAAACCAAAAGAATAAACTTGAAACACCAAATCTCAGTTATGATGAAGGAAAAGGATTTACTCTTTGAATAACATTAGCAAGAATCACACACATCTTGCTAGGGATAAAAGGCTCATATCCACACACACAAAAGAACATAGATGCAACCCTAACAACCCAGTCACAGAGAGAGGAGCCCCAGTCCCCTTCCAGGGCTGCCCCAGGGGAGCCTCAGCCTCAGGGAGCCAGGTTTTGGGGCAGTCATGAATCTGGGCCACCAGCCAGACCTGGGCAGAGAGATATGTGGCAGCCTCAGCTCTGCTGGACTGCTGAATTTGGCAGCTACAAACATAGACTATGGAGGACAACAGATCAGGAAATCTTTTCATGCAGTAAGGATAATGAAATAAAACAGATACAAACCACTGAAAAATGTCCCAAAGTGTTGGGTTCTGGATCCTCTGCAGTTGGATGATGTAGTAATTTTTCATTGTCTTCTCAAACAGACTCTTGATTTTTACATATTCTTGGGAATCATAGCTGAGCTGTATCAACTGGAAATTTTTAAAGCATTAACAATAAGGTATTACAGTAAGAACTCCCAGTCCTTCCAAGGGACTCATCAATCTTCTCACATCTGCTGAAAATCTACCACAAAAATCACAAGCTGCTTCTGTTTTTGCTGTTAACCCTCCTTTACCATCACTCCCCATGTGGAAGCACAGGCACTGCCTGAGGGAAATCAGAGCAATCCCATGTGAGCTTCCTTTAGAGGGTGCACCTCCACAGCTATTTTTCAGTTCAGAGTAACCTAAAGTTGAAACACACAGCAGTATTCAGGCTGAGGCAGAGTGGAAGTTTCACTTTAATCTGACACTCTAGCTCCTTCCCTACAAGTCTAAGCTGCAGTTTTACCACAGCAAATAACATCGTGTCCCAAAATGACAGAGGAAATACCCCCTTAAGATGCAAATAATCTGGTTTATCAGAGGAGGAAGTGCCTTGGGAGAGTGCAAAGGACGGGTATGAGCAGCAATGGTCTTTCTTCCCTGTATGGTATCACAGGAGTTCTCAGAGAGCCTCCCAGGAAATGTGTGTCTGTTCTGGATATGAAACTGTCAGTCGTGTTTCACATCATAGTTGCTTATTTTACCACATGTTTTAAAAGACACATTTAAAAGCTGGTAATGTCTCAACTGCCTTGAATTATACTCTTGGAAAAATCAATACAGGACAGAGCTCTCCCCACTCACTGGAAAGCTGGGAAGTCCTACCTTGAACCCAATATCAGGTAGTGCAGTTTGGTCCCACTGTGGAGGATAAACAGGATGTGATAGAGCCGTCAAGTTTTGGCTACAGAATAGAAAAAGGAGCCAGTCAGCTGGTGATACTCCTAACCAGACCCCCCTTCTGGAGAATCTAACCACAGGCTCTAAAGCAGCCTTCAGGCATCCATTCAGGAGATATAATTTGTTCCCTTTTGGAATGAACACACCTTAGGTTGAACCAACACTTTAATTGAACCCTTGTCTTCACATGCACTGTCTGCTGGTGAGCTTCTAAAGCACAGACAGCTCTTGTTAAAATAAATCAGTAGCACAAATAACATTTATAGCAGATGTGTTCAGATTCTGTTAAGCTGAACTTCTTTTAGAAAAAGCCATAAGATAGGGTATCTCAAGTAAGTGCTTCCAATTCACTTCATTTCAGGGGATTTGCCTGTTCTGAGTTTTAGTTTATACTCAGCTTTCCAAGGGATGACATCCATATGCATCACAGCTCTTGGGATTGGCAGTCCCTCACTCCTAATTGCTGCACAGTTATTTATTAGTGTTGGGGCATAAATCAAGGAATACAAATTCCTGGCACAGTTGTGTTAGCCCTATGTGGCCTTGCCTCTCACAGAGAGAAGATCTACTCTAGTGATCTCTCACAGCTGCCAGAGACTGCCACCAAACGTCCTTCCAGAGATCTTTACAGAAGCACTGCATTATTTACAAATACTGCCACTGCAAAATATACTGTTAAATTAGTCAGGAAAAGGTATCTAAAAATTAATTTAAGAAATATAAAATTGCATTCTAGGCAGGTAGGAGCAACTTCTTAGCAGAAAGGTGCTGTCCTCTAGAGACATTGTGAAACAATGAATGTGTATTACCTTCCATCTTGTTCACCTTCAGGCTGTTTAGGCAGTCGAATAACACTTCTTTGAGTTTGAAAGACCACATTTGTTTGGACCATGTCTTGAAAGAATAACACAATAATGAGATAATTCATTATCTAGGGAGACAGACTCTTCCATGTTAAGTAAAAATAAAAGAGAAGGTAGTCCTGAATATTGCATTGTGGTGCTCTCTCTATCCCACCCACCCCAGTGCAAACTTCACTCCCACTAGCCCTGCTTCTGCTTGGAAATCAACAAGGTCAACCATCTGCTAGCACAGGCTGTGAAACTTGAAGGCAACCAAGCACCAACTGCACCTGCACTGGTGTTCACATCCAGGCTGCTAGCCAGAGAAAGCCACATCTGATGGCAGGCCTAGAGCAGGAAAGAGTTTTCAGTGCAATGGGGGCCACAAACCTGGCTTTCCTGGCAGCACTGGACTGCTCCATGGTGCTAAAAGGAAAGCCTGCCCTCTCTTCTTGGTCCTGTAACAGTATCACAGAGCACATGCTGTGTGACATGGCTAATTATCCATTGTTTCCTTCTTGAAACACCACTCTTTATTCATGCCAGGAAACTTTTAAAGTTTGGATCGCCAACAGGAGTTTTAAGATGGGTAAAGAAATTAGAAACAGAAAAGCATTTTTCATTTTCCCATTTCTCTTTCTGTGCAACCAGCCCTAAATTTTTGTTTTGCAAGATGTTCACCACGGGCTCACTTTTTCACCTTTTTACTTTGCAGTGCCTTTTTCGTTTTTTTTTTTTTCCCGATTTCTTATTCCTCCTTTTCAGGTGTATAAACCCAAATGTGTAAGCCAAGGTGCCATGAAGCATTTACTTTCAACTCTTCTTCTGAATGTACAATATTGTCAGGTATGTTTGTTTGACTATAGATGCCGAAGTGTAGACACTCAAGCGGGGCATCTCAAAACAGCAGAGAAATTTACATACTGCTCAAGTTCTGCTTGGAGAAAATTTGCAGGAGGAGGAAAAGCTGTGCAAAGAGATGCAGACATAGTATGAAAAACTTCAAGCCAGCTGCACTGGGTAATGAACTTAAAACAAGGAGATACTTTACCTGCAAAGTCTAACTTATACTGCTGAGAACCAGCCCTGAAACAAATAACACCATTCTTGTCAGCTTGATATTCATTCTCCAGAAGTGCAGACGTTACAGTGGCAGTGGCGTGATCTGGGTGCTGCAGAAAGAACAAGAAAATCATACATATTAGAAACCACACTTGGGTTTCAGTGTCACTGTAACGAAATAGCAATGTTTCCCCAGGCCCCTCTGACAGGATGTTTTGAAGAAAGTCTCTATGGCTTCAAGCATTTTGTTCTACAGCGATGGAGGGGGTACCCCTCCGAGCACAGCTGCTTCTAACAACAGCAACAAAGCAGCCTTCAACCTGTGTGGTCAGGTCCAGCCAAATGATGTTTGTCAGCTCTGGAAAATGCACCCGCTTTCAAAGCCAGTCCCTTGAAAGCTTTCCCAGAGTTCCAGTCCTGCTATGAGGGACAATTAAGAAGACAATTCCACCCAGGCACTGGAGCAGCACTGCAGGGGCACACAGCGGTGCGTGTAGAACACACCAGCTGCAGAACAATGCACTCTAAATAACTCTCAAAAAATGGCTTAACAAAAGCTTTTGGCACGAAGAGCAGATGAATTTCACCTCTTTCCCATATTCAATCCAGTGGTTGGAATCATCAAGCCAATACCAGACATACTCCATTTCAGGAGCAGATAGATGAGTCAGGAGATAACACAGGAGCGCAGAAGAGCTGATGGGCACCTGGCTGCTTGCTCTGCCCTGTGTAGGGAAAGAAATCCAGATCAAAGAAGGGGTCTTTTCCAAAGCTCAAATTGTGCAGTACTCCATGTCTGATCAGAAATCTATTCACTTCTCAAAAAAGGAGACCTTCTTCCAGTTGGGAAGTGCAGGTTTGCCCCAAAAGTGAGGAACTGGTGTTTGGATGTTCATGGGACGTGGTAAGCACCACAGAAACAACCCTGACCTCTCTGGCTTGGACCTGTGCCACTGATTTTCCCTAAAATGTATCTTCCTAAAAGAACACATTTTAAGAAAATACACTTGACACAGAGATTCCCCTGCAGCCCACAGAGAAGGGCATGGTGAGACAGCTGTGCCCCTGCAGCCCATGGAGGTCCATGGAGCAGAGATCCACACTGCAGCCCATGGAGAAGCCCAGGCTGCAGCAGGTGGACAGGCCCTGAGGGAAGCTGCAGTGCATGGAGAGGAACCCATTCTAGAGTATGTGTATCCTGAAGGACTGCAGCCCATGGGAAATGAACCATGCTGAAGCAAGGGAAATTTTTGGGA
The DNA here is from genome assembly GCA_018697195.1 of Certhia americana. Classification (NCBI taxonomy): domain Eukaryota; kingdom Metazoa; phylum Chordata; class Aves; order Passeriformes; family Certhiidae; genus Certhia; species Certhia americana. Next base: position 56,996,669 of record CM031879.1, on the reverse strand, counting down.
ATGATGGAGGAGTAGATGGAGTCTTACAGACTGATGATAACGTCCATTTCCCTTCCCCTCTGCATTGCTTTGGTAGGAGGGGATAGAAAAGTCAGGAATGAAGGAGTGAAATTGAACCTGGGAATCTGTGGAGGAGGTAAATATGTGATCTAATTTCCTTTCCTCACAATTTAAATCTATTTTAATTAGCAATAAATTAGTTTTCCCCAAATCAAGTCTGTCTTGCCCAATGTTCACCTCGGCTTTATGTGAGCCCATGAACTTTCCCATCTTATTTTCTCTGTGCTGTCCTGTTGATAGGGAGTGAGAGAGCAGCTCTCACTTGGAGGAGAGGATATCATTACTTACCAGCAAAGTCTGCTCTGCACTCTATCCTAGATACAGCACCTACAATGAGAAGATGAAACAGTTAAATGAAACCAATAATTCCAACTCACAGGATTTTACTTTGCTTCGTGCTGTTCTTCACCCTCCATTTAATCTCCCAGTTTTGGACCCAGACAACACTTTTTTAATGCATCTCACCACTTTACTGCCCCTACAACATTGCCTATCATGGATCACATATCCATAGCCAAAAGCTGCCAGCCATTGAGCTTCCAAGGGTCAGTGACAGCTACCCTGATCTGCCTGAAGAATCTGAACACGATATTGAAACAGAAACTGGAAATGAGCATGTATCCAGCTCTGGCGCCCTTCGTACTTTGGCAGGGATCAAGAGTATTCAGAGCAGGCCAATGAGAGGAAATCCTTACAGCAGCAGCTCCCTCACAGAGCTGTTTACAGTGCAAAGGTCCACAAAACAAAGGTGTGGCAGCCCTGGACTGCCAGAACAAAGAGCGAAGAAGAACCCAGATCTCTTTCCTGAACAGACCTTGTTCCAGTGCTGCTTGTGTACTCAGCAACACCGGCCAGGCCTCCTCCTAGAAAAATGCTCCAAATTATTCTCTCTCCCACTGCAGAGCATTCAAGAGATCCAGCGCTACCAAGAGATTTTTTGGACATGGCTGTCCCTTTTTTTCCCCTCTGCACAGTACCATGATGCTGCTGCTACTGGCACAGCTGAAGAATTTGAAGTTTGTGGATTTGAAGGGTGGGATTTGAGGTTGGGAGAGGGGAAATGGAAAGAAAAGCAGGGAAGTGGGGTGGGATGATGTTTCCAGGCAGCTTTTTCTCTGCTGCTGCCCCCTCTCTCTTTCCTATATCCCCACTCCAGATAGCCCCTACCAGCTCCCCTGCTGAAACCTGGGGCTCCCACTCTGCCCTAATCATATGAGTTTGCAAAACTGTCCACTTGTGACCTACTACCCTTTTCCCTTCTCAGCATTTCTGCTGCATGCTGGAATTCTCTACTCACCAACTAATCCCAACTAGAAATAAACAGAGGTGAAACACTTAAAAAGCAGACAAATATTTCACCAGCAAGACAGGTAGTGTCCTTCATATCTTGCTGAAGATCTCGCTACATGGTCTTGTGCAACTGTACATTTGCTTTTTACATCTTAACAGGAATAACTTCATACAGAGAAAATTTCATACTTAAAAAGCAACCTCATGCTACCTTTTCTTATGCAAGAAGGTGAACGAATGAAGATACAAACACAACGTACATTATGACAAAATGCAAGCAGGGATCCCTCCAGTAAACCTTAAAGCCAAGCCCACAAGCTATGAAATCCTGAACTTCCTGTGTGTCCAACCCTCCCCTCTCAGCTGCACCCTGGGAAGGCTGTTAAAGCCCAGCATGTGCCACTTCCCTGGCACAGTTCTGTCCTCAGGCTGCCCAGTCACCACCCTCGGGAGCTGAGGGCATCAGCCTTGTGCTTGCCAGGCTGGATGACCCTGCTCAACCCTTGCTCTGCATGGCAAAAGTGCCCCAGGTGCAGCAACACCTTTGAAAGTAAACCACAGCTGGCCTGGGAGAGCTCCCTGTGAACTCCCCACACCACATCTGTACCTCGCTGTCTCCCTCGCAGCCTCTCGCCGTGGGACCATGGGTGTCTCTCTCTGCCACAGAACCTTAAGGAAGTGGGGATGAGTAGCATTTCCTTCTGGTTATTGCAACAGACGCATGCGCATCTGCCAAGCACCAGCAGACTGGCCAGGCACAGCCCAGGGTTTTGGCAGACACAGCTGAAAAATCAGTAGAGTTTATCCCTGCTTCTGGGTTCCTGTCGCTGCACTTACCTCAAGCCAATTCCTCCCTTCCAATGGCTGGGGATATTCAGGACCCTTCTCCCTTCTAGAAGGAGCAGCTTCTGCTAAACATCATTCTTGGAAAGCCAACAGCTGGCTTTGCCTTGCCAAGTGACCCCCCAAATCTCAGTGCAGAAAGTGGGTGCTTCATTCATCCCACTCTCCCCAGAGTTAGTGGTGGCACTGGTGCGGGGCTTGCAGGAAGCAGAGCCACACAAAACCTCTGTGTGTCAAGCACAGAGCCTTGTGAGACAGGCTCGCTCAGCCCTCGGAGCTCTGCACCATCCCATGGGTGTCTTCCTGTACCTTGAAGTCTGACCCTCCTCTCTGCTCTTCTCCACACAAACCAAACAAGGCTTAGGAGCTTTGCAGTCTGACCTCCAGCCTTTCAGAAGCTGACAGCGCTTCCCAATAGAACTCTGAGGCATACAGCTTAACAACAGGTTAAGTTGTGGCTTAACTGTGCAAACTTGTTAAGCCAAAAGCATTTCTTTGATTTTTATTTTTCCTCAGATTGTGTTCAGTTGAACTGACCAGAACATTGCTCTTCCCTGGTGTTGCAGTCACACCAGATCCAGACACACATAAACACATAAATCTCTGAGTTTCCAGAAGGGGTGCACTCTGAGTGTATTCTATAGACATAGCATTAAAACAAACAAACAAACAAACAAACAAACAAACCCAAAACCCCTAGCACACACACACGCGCACACACACACACAAGAACAAAAAACAACACCACAAATGTGATTATGAACTTACTTTTTTTCACTTCCTTCACTTCTGAGGTCCTACTGAGGCCTAAGAGCTTATGCCTAAGGCATAAGTAGACATGAGACAGCAGCTTTAAGAAGAGTATTCTGGCTTGGTAGAAAATGTTTACATATCTTGGCTGGGAGCAGGACACCATCCTCTCTTAAAAACAACACTCTCCACAAACTGGAAACTTGAACTCACTGTAAGCTGATACCTTCTGAACATCTTATTTTTAATTTTTACCCTTTTTAATTACAATGCCATATATGGAGCTGTTGAACCTCTGATTTCTCAGCCATGGTACTGTATCTGTCTGCATTTCCAGTATCAGGGAATAGAACAGGTCTTGGAACAGACATCTTATGTATAGCCCTGCAAGATCATATTCCTGAGCAGTCAGCAGAGGCACCCAAGTGTGCTTTCCCTGCATATGTCAAATGATTTATCCTTTTATAAAGAAACCATGCTCCAGCAGGTAGCATTTCTTAGTTTCCTCCCAAGAATTTCAATTTCAATTTTTGTTCGCATTTTCTCTTCAAAGGAAAGGGATGAAGAAGGGACCTTTCACCCTTTGTCTGTGCCTCTGTGAGACACAGCAGCTCTGTTGTAATTTCAGACTGCTCCAAGGTTTGATGTGGGAGTCCTGATACTACAACACATGCACTCTGTGCTCACATGGGTGTTGCAGCCTGGGACCAGGCTGGCAGTATCTCATGCTTTTAAAACGGATAAAATCCCCCAAACCAGTACCTAAATGGGTGGACTCGGGAAACATTGGGATGACTGAGCTCACTGGGTTCTGCAAGGTCTTCTGCAGGTTGGTTCCCCAACCACCCACACTGGGTCCTGCTCCACCACTGGAGTGTTGTGGGAAGGTGTGCCAGGGGAACAGCACATGCCAGCAAAGCCTGGCATGAGGAGGGATTGGCTCTTGCCTGGGAGACTGGAAGCATTCTCAAATCTCACTTGAATCCATTTTATCATTTAAAGACAGTGCCTTCTCCTGTAGGTTGTGATGGATTTTGCTGTGAGAATTTCCCCAGTGAGACTGTATTTCCTGTTGGACAATGTCCAGCAGCTTGTAAATTAAGTTGTGGGAGAGCAGTGGGGAAACAAGCCCTGCAACCACACTGCCGCTGTCCCAGCTTAATTCAGCACAGGAACAGGAAGCAATCATTGCAAGAATAATAATTGTCAATTGCTTTGAAAAAAAACCAGCTTTAGTTCCAAAATTTTATACATTTCAGTAGATTACATTGGATTTGTAAATGGTACTTTGTTTTTATTTTACGTACGTAAATGTTTGATACAAAGGATTAAAAAATGTTCCACATTCTGCTGTTCCTCTTTCCAGCAGTCATTAGAGGAGTCTCAGCATGCTACTTCCCATCTTTTAGGAGCTGATTAACAATTATGTGATTGTAAATAGCTAATTGCTGTTTTATCTGGACATAACATTGCCATATTAATAATGTAAACCAAAGTAATCCAATAATGGAAACCTTTCTTATGCCATTAGTTCAAATGAGCATTTATGGATTAAATCAGCAAGTCATGTGCAATCAGCAAGTTAAAGCTTGGATGTGAAGTTGCTCATGTCTTCTTACAGCACCAAAAGATGCACTTATTCAGGAATCTGCCCAAGTCTCATCAGTGGTCCTGTCTATTTAAAGGAGGAATTGTATTTCATTGGAGCTAGGCCAAATTCTGAGTTTTCAGGAGTGGGTCTGGGAAGTTGGGGGGAGGGACCAGGATCTATTCTGTTATATTCTAGTTGATATTTAACTGAGGTTGTTTGTTTGTTTGTTTTTTAAGATGCATTTGTACATTCTAAAATGTAACTTCAGAAAAGAAAAATTCAAAGATGAAAGATTATTTCAAAGCTAAAAAAACCTCATTCTGCTTATATAAAAATCAAAGCAAAATATTCTGACCTGACTTTGTTAATACTTGAATTTCAAACATCCTCTCACTAGCTCAATCTGCACTTTCTGGAGAATAAAATTTTATCCCCCTGCATTCCCCTTTCCAGTTCATCTGCCTTATCTCTAATTTGCTCTCCCTAAATCTTCCCCCTGTCCACAACAAGGCTACTATAGTGGTTCTGTTTGAAACTTGCATTTGGCTTCCATGTATTGGATTCTAAGTCCTGCAACATGCCCATTTCCTCTATTTGCCAAGCAAGGAAAACAAAATATTGTCTCTACATACACACACTCACAATTTTACTCAGGAATGGGCTAGGCTGCAAAATTAGGATCTTGGTTTCAAAGACAGTCTACAGGCGAAGCAAGCTCATTTCAGAGAACTAGCTTGCTCTTCTGAAAAAAGAAAAGGGCAGGAACAGATCCCAGTTGGCAAGCTTAGGAACACTTGCAGCAAGGCTTTGGCTCAGAGTCATCCTCATTTGCACTGACTAAAGAATAAAAGCATGGCCTGCTTTTGGTAAGACCAAAGGTGTCAAAAATGGTGAAAGCAGATTTTTATTGTCTTCTGTGAGTCCTGATGGTTCTCTCAGTAAGTCTTGATTTCTTGTTGGACAACTTCCAGCAGTAACTGTAGTTTGTGTGTTAGGTAATCTGAAAGGGTGGAAAAAAAGGAAGGAAACTTAGTCCAGAGGAAATCCTGAGAAATGGCTGAAAATCAGAGCATCAGCACTGATGGCTGGAGCACTTTATGTTGGCAGATCACTGTATGTTTCCTTTCTTGCTGTATGTTTTCTTTTATTCAGTGGTTGCTGATGCACCTCCATCCAACATCAAATCAAAAGAAAACAAGACTTGGAACAGAAATGACAAATTGAACTGAAACCCATTCTCTCATTTCTGAAAAAACCCCTTGTGCCCCCATGCCTCCAAAGGAAATCTGTACTACACACTGCATGGAGTGGAGATGTACTTAATTTCCAGGGCTACCTTTGTGCCCAAACCATCCTGGCCTCTTCACCAAGCTGACAGATCTCTGGCAGTACTCTTCTCCTACCAGTCCTCTCCCCAACATTTCAGCAAGTAAGTTTGTGCAAGGGTTTAGCGCATCTGTCTGCAGTCTTTCCATCCTAACTTTTCATCTATTTTGCTCCATGTCAGACAAATTTGACTGAGAGCTGGTGATCCCAAAGGTGTGATAAAAGTTAGTAGGTAGCAGGGCTAGGGTGGGAGAGCAACCCTCTCTGTAATTTGGCTGTGAAGGCTGTGCCTTGGGAAAGACATCAGAGTGGTACCAGGGGTCATGATCTAGGTTTCTTGAGGTCTGTTAGCCAAGGAGCAACTTGCATCAGCGTTGAGCCCTGGGAACAAAGCAGCATCCCAACCCTTGAGTGTGTTTAGGTCCACAAGGCTGAAAGTCAAATGCATACTTACAGAACAGGTTGCGGCAGCGGTCTGACATCCGCCTGTGGATTATGAGGTAGTAGACAGGAAAACCACTCAAAACCATGGTGCATCCAATGCTAATGTTCACAGGGTCTGAGTAGAAAGACATTGCTACTGTGAAGAGGCAGATGATGGTAAAAGAGACAGGAACAAACAGGGGAACCTAGGGAAAAGAGCACATAAGACTATCAGGGAAAACTGGTGGCTGTAGCAAATCAGACCCTGTATGTGCCAGCACACACTGTATTCATTTCTTCATCTAAAGAAAAGGAGAAGAATCATATCCTGTCCTGCAGTATGCTTCTGTACAATCAGACTGCAAACAATTGCATCAGCTTCAGAGCCCAGTGTGCCCTGTGAGGTGCATGCCTCCTATATTCATGTGCACCAAAATCTAAATCTCACTTGCAATTGGAAGCCAAGCAGGGGAGAAGCCACCTACACCTCACGGCTCTGTGAATGTCCTGCTCCTGTGCATGCACAGGCACAAATACCTGCTTGCCACTTAATGAAACTGCTGAGGGAAAATCTGAAGCCAAGAAAGAAGTGACACTTTCAATCAAACTGTTCTTTGCTTATAAAACTCATGACTCATGTTGACCTGCCTCCAGGTCCAGAGACTTACAGTGACTGAACCAAGACAAACCAGACTTCCTGTCTCTGTAGAACCTGCACCAAGAACTTCAGCTTCAGAGACCCTGGTGAAAATCATAGCAGCACTCAGCGCCTCAGTCACAGCCTATTGGGTGAGCCAATTCATCTGGGTTATTTGGAGAGCAAATAGGAAGACTGCAATAAATAATAAAACTGTGAAACTTTCCCGGTGTGTCTGGATCCCAGCTCAGCCAAGAAACTCCTTGCCATGTCTGAAGGAATGAAGGAGCTGCTCTCATATACGGTGACAATCTTTACCAGCAATAAAGATTGTAGTTTGGACGCTCAACATGCCAGGTTGGAAGAGTTCGGTTGCTCTAGGTATGGCAGCCATCCAGCCATCAAACCCGGGTACTCTTGTTGTCTTTCCAGCCAGAGCATCCCCTGCCAGCCACTCCTCCACGCACACACGGTGCACATCTGAGAGGCGTGCGAGCCGACTGCTCCCTCCTCTTTCGGGTGTTTTCTCACCGTTTTTTAACTCCAAATGCTACAGAGAGCGCTAAGCGCCGGCGTTGTCACGCGTGTGCCCCGCTTTGCTCTCGGCAGGGCACGGCCCGCGGGCGGCCACTAGAGCGCAGCACCCGCCCGCTCCACCTGGCACAGAGCTGATCAAAACCAGGGAAAAGGCGAGGGGAAACCAGCCGGACTGCCCAAAAAAAGGCCAGCATGTCCCTCCCTCGTTTAATCAGCATTTAGGAGCCGCTAGAAGCCTGAATCTTTGTCTGAAGAAAACCGGGGCAAAACAGCAGCGTCTGAAACCACCAGCAGCAACACCCACTAATAAATCTCCCCTGAGAAACTTGGTTTGAAGGAAAAACTAAAAATGTATTGTTTGGTTCTGGGGGAGTGCACGAGTGCAGCCAAGTAACAAACTGGGAAACCTCTCTGCTAAATGCAAAGACCGAGAAGAAAAATCACCCCAAACTTCGTAGGAGGATGCGCAAAGCCCCTGGAGGACCCCTGCGAGCTGCAGCAAGTGTTTCTGTCCCCCGAGCTCCTCGCTGCCCACTGCCAGCGGCCCCGGAGCTCCTCTGTCTTCCCCGGGAGCTGCTGGCTAGAGGCACCGTGCAGGGGCGACCAGAGTCGGGAACAAACCGCGCCTGCCTCAAGCATCACCCCGACCGAATGCCTTCTGCACATTATCGGCGGGGGCAAAGGTGCCCAAGCACAGCAAAGCTGCAGCACCAGCTCCAGCATCCCCTGCTGACATGAGGGGGATCGCAGCACCCAACAGAATGAGAAAGGCCACAAGAGGGGTCCACTGCTTTACATGAGACAATATTTCTACACCAGCAGATGATTCTGATGCCTTAAGTTTTAGCTTTTATATTTTCCAGATTCTGTGCTGTTTCGGTGAGTAGTTTTAGGTTTCATATTCAGTGCTACTAAGCTCTCTTCACGGTGTAGATAGACAAAACAATTCCTTCTCTAGTTGGATACCAAGGACAACTTTCAGGCCCACGAACGAAACCAATGGTGAAGTGAGAAGAAAAAACAAGGAGGATGGAGCTTCATAATCTGGAGCTATAGTTGGACAATTGATTCTAATATTATAACTTATAAAAGTGTGAGACCTCATGACTGGGCATCCATTTTGTGACCATTTTGGTGCACCTTGGTGTGGTCCGCCTGGACTCTTGTGTGGCCCAGTTGTACCTATTGAGGCCTCTTAATAAATACCTACTTTATCCTTTGTCCTGTCTAGTCTCTGTTCCAGATCAGCCTCCAGAAGGCATCTATTCCTCCCAAGTCAGGTTTGCTGCCAGGACCCCTCCACCCATGCTCCTTTTTGCCCAAGCCTGACACCTTCCTGCTTCTCAGCTAGAGTTGAGACTTACCTACCACTGAAATAACATCCAGGCAGGAGTCCCTTCTTGTAGCCCACAAGAGATCAGCGAGAGAGCTTCTCTCTGTACATCTCCCATTTCCAAGCCTGAAACTTTGTCCCCTTTTAGCAAGCAGTCTTCTAACAGGTGCATCTGGTGACTCTGTGTAGAACTGGCTTTATAGGATTTACCACATCTGGCTGTTTGGGCACACCAACCAGTTTCAAGACTTCTCCACAGGCAATACCAAGCATCAGGGACTGAAACCTCTTAAAGCCTAAAGGTAACCACAGCCATGTAATGCTGTAATTAGCAGCAAACCAAAGAGAGGAATGACATGTTCCTGGCTGCCAGGGACGTGTTGTGCATTTACCTTGAAGGGGCTGTGCAGCTCTGGGTGACGGTGGCGGTGGACGATGAGCCCGAGGGTGGCTAATCCTATGAAGAGCCATCGGGAAAAGCTGAAGAAGTTCAGTAGATGGTAGATGTCTCCAATGCACACCATGGCAGTGACTAAAGGGAACTGAGCATTGTGGACATGAAATACAGTCTTTAAAGCCACGGATCACCTCCTCCAACCCACCCACACCACCACCCCCCCCAGCAACTACTTCACAACCCCAACATTTTGGAGGTCAGAGAGCTTTACAAAACAGTAAGTCACTGACTGAAGGCAAAAGACCTAAAGGCACTGTTCTGTAGTGCTACAGAAGAGAGTGATTATTTCAACATCAGCAGCATCTTTGATGTTTCATGCCCAAGCCAAGGCAATTAAAACATGCACAATCCAAAAGCCTGCACTGTTGGTGCACAGGCTGTCTACAATGACATCTGCTAAGTTTTTAGCGGGTCAGCCAAGCTGCAACAGGCACTGTAGCACAGTTGGGATGGAGCTGGACTATTGCCATAAAAAACCACTGAACAAACCAAAACATGAGACCAGACCATCTCTACAAATGCTCATTCCCTGCATTTCCATCACACCTGGGAGTTTTCAATTTCCAAATAGCCAAAGCCCAGCAGAGGTGTTTTCATAAGGCAATATCAAGCAGCACCTGTGGCAGATGGTAGGGACTGTACTTTTTTAAAAGGTGTGTAACGTTATAATGCAGGGACTTCAGGGTTGTACATTTGGATACCACTGCTGGCTCAAGGGGACTTAATACTTTGCAGCCATTTCCTGTATCCTGCCTTTTTTATTTTTCAGGGGGTAATTTAGTGTCTCAACACCCTTTAAAACTCCTCAGTTTATCCAGTCCTTGCAAGAAAGCCAAGACAGCAAAAGAAGAGAGCATGTCACACACAGCCAGACAACGGCCAGACAACCTCCTTACCATTAACATGACAGCAGGAAGGGGGGTATGCCTTCGAATGTGGATCATGGAGAAGAGAGGAGGCCACTGCCCCTCCCTGGAAGCCACAAACAGAGTCCTAGGAAAAGACAGGCAGCCCTGTACATTAACATTCTACACCCACATTAGAAATCAGATCAGTCACTTGACTGACCTGAGGCATCAAGGCACCTGCTCCCTTCTCCAGCACAAGTCTGCTATTCAAGGCCACAATTCTGCCTTTAGCTGCATTTTCATAGGAAATTTCATTTGGTTTGGAACCCACCCCCCTGCCATGGGCAGGGACAGCCTCCACTAGACCAAGCTGCTCAGAGCTCCACTTTGGGGGCATCTGGAATTAATCTTTCCAGTGAAAAGGAAGCAGAGGGATCACAAACTTCAATCCTTTAGAAAAGAAACTGGTGAATTTATGAAAGGGATTTGTCAGCTTTGAAGCCTATATTCTTATATGTAGCTATATAGAAAAAATAAGCTGCAATTTCCTCAAATGACAGATGATTTCCAGTCCTTTGGTCAGCTGTTGGAAAATACATTTTGTCACACTGCCAAGAGACCAGCTACACACAAGAACAGCTACAAAATGGGAGCAGAGAGTTCCTCCTTTGACTTGTGAAAGGGCAATTAGGGAGAAGACAATCACATTCCAATTTTATAAATTTAATATCCTCAAAAAACCATGCCAGAGCATCAGCTGGGCTGAAGCAGGGCCCCAAGCAGCTGGGGCACAAGTGTACAACTGATTTTATTGCTGTCTCTGTGGCTTTGCAGGGGTGTGGCTGGCAGGCAGCCAGGGAGGCCCCATCAGTGTTTATATGGACTTTCTGCAGTGATTATGTTAATGATGCCAGGATGGGGGAGAAAAGGTCAACAGGGGACATGAAGAACCTCTGTGCTGTCCAAAGACTTCTTATCCTCAAAGAAAACTATTATCTAGAGCAGCTAATGGGAAGGAACGTCCACACCTCTATTTAATACAGGACTTCAGGATAGTGGATCAGATAATTCATTATTAGCTCTCAGGCTATGAAACATTCCTTTCAGATCAACTGATTTTTCCCTTTGCAATCAAAACTGTGAAGCAGAACCCACAGCAGAGTTTGCTCAGCTCCACAGGACCAGCACAACATACTTCTTCATAAGGTCTGCCCTCCTCTCCAATTTCAAGGCTCCCATAAGGACACAGAGTGTGGCAGACAGTGAAGCTGGCAAGTTTATTTTTCCACAGAACAAAGCTTTTCTTATTGCTATAACAAGACTTCTTGAACCTTGACTATTGCTTTAGGAATAGCCCATCCCAATGACATTTCACTGACTTCAAAGCAAAGTCCTCAAGGGAGAGTTTGCCTAGAGAGCCTCACAACAGAGGGACCCCAAGCCCTCCAGCAGCACAGCTGGGTGAACCCAGTGAAAGAGGACTCAGTCTCACTGAGCAGCTGCCAACATCAACAAAGCCTTTAGTTCACCAGAAATACTGACATTTCACTTTAAACTGGGGATTAAAACTGAAGAGTAGGGGAGAAGATAAAAAACTTTGTTTGTGACCAGTCCTGGGTACCAAAGTCTGGACCTGGTCAGAAATAGAAAAAGCAGACACTTAGCCAAAAGGGGCCATCCTGTAGCTGACAACCTGGGAGTCAAAAGACTTATTTTTTCCACAAGATTGGCTAAAATTCATAGGTTGGTGATGCTTCCCTCTGATTCAGTGACCCAAAAGTATAATAGATCCTTAGGGATGTGACCTTGAAAATGTGAAGATTCCTCCATTCATGGTTCCAAAGCAGGACAGTGCAACAAGGACAGGGACCACGGAGATCAGGCTTTTGAAGGCTCGCTGCACAAAGCTCTGGAAGAAGAGCAAACGTGACTTTAGGGAACATGTGGTGATCTCTAGGTGACATCAGGGTCAAAAAACCAAAAACTTCTTCCATTGAAGGAGTAACACAGAAGTCATAAATCTCACCTTTTCTACTGTAGATTATTTTTCATCATCTTTTAGGCACAACAAGAAGAATTTACTATTGCCCACTAATCCAGAGAAATTACAAAGCAATAAAGCTTTTTATAGGAAAACCATCTCTGAGAGACTTGCCATGACCACAGCACAAGCTGGCCACACTGAGAAGATAACAGTAGCAATGACAACTCACCACAGCCACAGCAGGAGAAGCCAGAACATCTTGTGTTCCCAAGACTGTGTAATAGGAGACGTTGGTGAGCATGTACCCCACAATTACCGTGATCACAGACACGATGACAGCCAGGGGAATATTTCTACAAGGAAGGGGAACACACACATAAAGAACAAGCTGCTATCCCTTGTTAGGCACAGTATTACTGCAGATTTTATCTGGTAGTACAACTGATTGCTGTCAAGTGAACCCACAAAACTATTCCTCCTGTACTGCACTTGGGGAAGCTGCAGGACTCCCAGACTGGTAATCCAGAGCAGCTTCCTCCCAGCCTTACCGTTCAGGTTTGACCAACTCTTCACGCACAAAGCTGGTCTGAAACCTGCACGATGGGAAGAGACAGGGTGAGAGTCTGAGTCATGCTGAGGGCACCCATCTGCTGCCCATGAGGTGCCCTCCCATCACACCTACCAGCCGGAGTATGCGAACATGCCTGCATAGAAAGCCAGGGGGAGCTTATCCAGAACCAGCGACTGCCTGTCAAAAGCATCCTGGAAGTGCTCGGTGTGGCCTGCAGAGGAGATAAACAACAGACACAGAGCAGGCAAACGTCAGATGCAGGTTTCCTTCCCTGTAGGATAAAATCCCTTGTAGCTCTGGCCCAGACCTGGGAAGAGGGTTTGCTATTTCCTTGGAGCAGGGTATTCAGATTTATTTCATTGCTGTTGCTGATATGCTTACTTTTCTACAGTGACATAAAAAAAAATAATAAAAAATATCCCTTGTCCAGCTACTGTAGGAAAGGGCAACAACAATAGCTAGTTGTTTCCAACAGACCCTGCTGTGGGAACAGACGGCCATGGAGTTGAGAGGATCCACGTTGTCTTCTCCATTCTTTAGGCCCAAAATTAAGTTGTTGTATTGACCCCCATGTTCCGTCCCCAGCCCCCTCAGCAGCTGGACACACACTCCCCTTTGATGTGGTGCAGCCAGCGAGGCAGCTAACTCAGCTCTCACTGTTCTCTCTCCTGCTCCTGCTGCTGGAGCACTGACCCCAGCCCTGTGCTGGCCAGAGCATGGGAACCAGGCTGGAGGAAGGGACGGGAGCAGGGACCTGCCAGTCTGACCCACCACCACTGACTCACAGGAAAGGACTCAGAGGGCAAAGCAAATAAAATTTTCAAAGTAGAGGTGTCTCAGATATTTACCAACTCCCCTAATTTTCCTTCAAGACTTCTGCTTGAAATAACAAAGCAAAACAAAACAAAAAATAATCAAAGTCAGGATTTTCTTTAAACAAAAAAAAAAAAAAAATTAGGGAAGAGAGAAATACTGAATGACCTCTCATTCTAATACAATCAAAAGGAACAGCATTCCCAGCATTTTCAAGTCTAGGTAACCCAAGGTTTGGTTTCACATCTATGTTCAATTTTCCATAATAAACCCCCTTTAAGAGGTGAGAAGCTTGCCTAGTTGGGCTTCACCAGGCAAGGCATGACCTGGCATGGAGCACATGGAGAAAGTTAGGTCACTTCTATGGAGGTGCTTCTGCAAGAAGATCAGTGACAAGATTTGCACATTTGTGTTTGAAACACTGGCCCAGCAAGGCTCTAGTATTAGCCTGAGCCAAAGAGAAAGTAATGGCAGAGGAAGGGACAGAAAGGCAATCAAAAAAACCCAGCACAAGGCTGAGGAATCAGGCAAAATGATTTAAAAGCACTAAACTGACTTTTATGCACCAAAAAAAAAAAAAAAAAAAAAAAAAAAAAAAAAAAAACGACAAAAAACAGAGTAAATTTGAAAATAGGTTTGAAGAAAACTAACCCAAAATATAGGAGTGGGCCTATTGGGGTACTTTTTTATGTTCTAAAATGATGGCTGGTAAGTGATGGGGCATGAAAAGGATTTACTGCCTGCAATGGATTAATGAGCAATTTACAGTCCCCCGTGAGTCACATTAAATACAACCTGTCATACTGGAGTCTCTTGGTGAATTCTCCCTCCAGATGTCACCTGCACTTATCCTCCCCACCAGAGGACGGGAGCCAAAGCTCCAGATTGTCATTTGAAGGCATTCCTGACAATAATGGCTCAGGATTCCTAGCTGCAGGGCAGTCCTTTGGTTCAGAAAAGCGCTGCCAGCCCCAAGGGGAGCATTGCATGTTCAAAGGAGCCAGCTCCAGACATCGGAAAGAAACATGAACACAGAGCCCACTGCCTGTGGTGTTTGCTCTGCAGAAGAAGGTAGTAGCATGAAGAGGGAGCCAGGCTTCATCCCTTGAGTGGGAATGCCTCGGGCTTTTCCATAAACTGAGGCTTGGATTAAAGCCAATACTCTTGTGTCATTCACAGAAGATACTACTGGCAGGGCTTTCCTCCCCCACTCTGCATGCGGGCATGAAATCCTGTACCAAGTTCATTGTAAAATCACTAAATTATCACCCATCTCAATCTGGAGGTAAAAACCATTAGCTTATGCCACAGAAGGGTTAGAGAAGCCATTACCAGGGCTCAGCTGAGGGCTGGTAACTCATTACACAGCTGTGACTGGCACAGGGGATTCTGTCACATATCCTAAGTGTCCAGCGAATGAATATGTGCTGCTATGGAAAGATTTCGAGCTACACTGGAAATAGGCAAGTCTGACTCCAAAGAAAGATCATCTGCAGAGGAAGGTGCCTGTATGACCCTGGGTAGGATCACACATCCTCTGGCACCAAGACCCACTACATTTTAGAGAAAGTACCACCCAGCCAGGTGCATCAGCCCAGTGCAATGTTGCAGCTAGTGCCAGCTCTGCCGGTCTCAGCTCCCAGATAATTCACATCTGGGACATGGACAGAGAAAACTCCTGCCAGCTAAGTGAGCACCACACTTGTCACTTGGGACTGATAAAAGCCATGACAGGGGGCAAATCGAGCACCCTCCTTCAGTCATGCAGCAACACTTACCCTGGGCCAGCAGCATCATCCCTGGCACGATGATGAGTGCAAGAGCCAGGAGTTTGACAACAGAGAGAGCCGTCTGCACCCGCGCACTCCAGGTGACACTCCAGGAATTGAGGGTGAGGACTGTGTCTGGAGAGAAAACCACACTGCTACAGCTGCAGCCTGTGCCCAACACACACAGGGAAAATTACTGCAGCTCTCCCTGCCCCAGGGATGCTGGGGGAAGGCCACATCTTTATGCCTTAGAGAGGATGCCTGGGGTGAGAGATGTCAGAAAACATTGGTGTGGTCCAGCATACAGTGTTTAAAGAGGGAGCAGACCTATGATTCTAAAAGGGATCAGGAACCTGGTTCCTGCTGGGTGATCCACACCTGCCTGAGGGAAAGGTGTGGGACATCTCAGCAGCCCACTTCACAGCATTCCCTGTGCCAGTCCACAGCAGTCTGGAGCAGGCAGGACAGCTTCACAGGCTGGATGCACCCGGAGAGGAGTCCAAAACCTTAAGCCTTACACCCACAACTCATGTGGCTTTTGCACAACTACACATGGAGAGTTTCTGCTCTTACACCTGACAAAATCCCCCTACCTAGGGCTCCAGCTGGTCAACAGGGAGGCCCATTCTCCTTCCTAGAGAACATAGTGGCCCAACACCATCACCTTGGATCAGAACATTTTGGTTAGCTGAGGAGGTAAGACAGGACCCTTATCCCACAGTTGTCCCAGGAAATAACATCCCCTAAGTGCTCCTAGTCTAGGGCAGAGAGGCCAGGAGGGACAATCCCATAAGTGTTAGCACTTACAGTAGCCCAGGAGAGATACGAGCTTCACGGCAGGGACAGGGGCAGCACAGGGGGCGAAAAACGGCTCCAGCATGTATCGTCCAAATGCCAGGGAAACCACAGCACTGTTGGCAGGCCTGGAATCAGGAGTTGGGGGGAAACCAAGCACAAACTGGTCTGAGGGTGGCTGG
The DNA here is from genome assembly GCA_018697195.1 of Certhia americana. NCBI lineage: Eukaryota > Metazoa > Chordata > Aves > Passeriformes > Certhiidae > Certhia > Certhia americana. The sequence continues at coordinate 56,980,460 of CM031879.1, read as the reverse complement.
AAAATGGCACGAGGTAGAACTGCACGAAACTTGGGAAGGGGAGCAAGTTTCCCCACCTGGCTTAATCCTCTCACCCATGCAGATGGTGAATTCCCATCGAGTTTTTCTCATAGGTTTTTCTCAGTAAATGGGTTAAAAACCGCATGCTGCAAAATGATTAATTTCCAACTTGAAAGCAAAGTTGAGATTAATCATACTGAGCAATGCAAGTGTAGTTCATATGTTCTGCTTCGTCTAAGCTTACATGAAGGATACAGGTTATTGAGAGGTGAGGACTTTCTTTTTAATGTTAAAAAAAGAGGTAGTTCACAATTTTATAAATTATTTAACTTGGGGATAAGCCAGGGATTGTCTCTACTTTCCGAATCTGGAAAAGCCAAAAAAGGTTTCACACCGAAAACAGATGATCTGAAATTAATCTGGCATCTATTGTCAGTCTCTGAAATATACCACAGCTCTTGGGAGATACAAGCTGCCAGGGGAGAAAAGAGATATTCTTCAAGTACAGAACACATACATACATTTATAATATTTCCACATTGCATCTTCTTCCTTCTATCACTGAAAAATCTTTAAAAGATTCAGCTTGCTTCTACTCTTTCCTTTACAAACTTCCTGGACTGTTACCTGGTGCCATAACTTCTGTTATTTTAAATTATCACTGCATCCAGGAAGAGGCAAGCAAACCAAATCTCTCACCTGATAGCAAAAAACTCTGCCCACAGGAATAAGAAGCTTGGAAGAGGCCCTAGCGTCTCCAAAATATAAATGTAATGTCCTCCAGACTTGGTGATTCTTGTTCCAAGCTCTGCATAACACAAGGCACCTGGAAAAGTTCAGGTAGAAACATACCAAGTAAATGATCCCAGCAATTTTCCCTTTTCTGTGTGATTTTTCATAGATTAAACAAATCCATTTAAAAAAGCAGTGAATGAGAGGAAGAAAAAGAGGTTTAACTGTACCACTTTTCCCTATTTTTGTGCACTACCGTGGTTTGAAGTAAGTTTTGAAGTAATTGTCTGACATGTCAGGTGGAAAGAAATTCCCTGGTTTTTGGTTAATGTTACAACATTTCCATGGAAGCTCTGAAGAGGGGTGTGTGACAGAAATGCTGCATAGAGCTACAAGAGGTTTCCTTTGAAAGATACCCTGGATTCTGGATTCTTGCTTCTCCTCACAGTTAGACTTGTGACATGCTGCTTACAAAGCAGCTACAGCAGCTCAGCCACAAGCCATGGCTGAACTGGTCATTCCAATCATGTTTTTGATCCCAGGCCACATCCTTGTGTCCTTATCTTGCATCTTCATGTAAATCCCTTCCCTCCTTTGAATCCAGTGGTGACATGGCTATGCCTCCAAGTCCCATGGCAATCATGCCATATTCAGATCATGCAGGATGGTGACAACCTCAAAGTTTCCTGCCTCCCTGTTGGAAAACTTGTGCAGAATTCCTGTTCAAAGCATCAAATATAGGCAGACAGCTCATCTCATTTATTCCAGTGGGTCCCTTTAAATGCTTCAAGCATGCATGTAAGTATGTTGCTGAACTCATGTAATGGGACTTATATGTATGCCCCACTTGAAAGAAAAAAAAAAACAGCATAAAAGAAAGCAAGCTTTCTAAATATATTGAAAAAAGTGTCAGAGAAATGATATGGGGAGTTCATCAAGCTGATAAAAGGGAAAAAAACCCCAACAAATCCAGTTATAAAATGCAATTACTTGATAAAGAGGCTCCCAAGACCCTTCCAGCAGAGTGTATCAAAGGATGCTGTAAAGGGAGAAACCTTTGCAAGTGCAGAGCTTGGCTATGTGATTATATATTCATTATACATATGAATGTATAATCACATTATACATATTATACATACACATCAGCATTTACTGCTCTGCTTGGTTAGAAGAAACACCATGCTCACATTATATTGTCAGCTTTTCTTTAAGCAGAAGTGTATAATTCACCAAACAACCACAAAGAGGCTGCAATGTGAAATATTGGTACACCCATGCTAAGAGCAAGAAGAACTTGTTGCCCTATTAACAATTGAATGTCTCCATTTCTCAACTTGCATGTACATGCCAGTGTCAAAGTTGTGGGGTTTTTTTACGTGGAGAATTTCTCCTTTCTTAGATTTTTTGTTTGTTTGTCTTGTTGGGTTTTGGGGTTTTTTTTATTTTGTTTTGGGTTTGGGGATTTTTTTGTTTGGGGTTTTTTGGGGGGGTGGGTTTTCTTTTTTTTGTGGGTGTTTTTTGGGGATTTTTGTTATTGTCTTTGTTTGGGCTTTTTTGTTTGTTTGTTACAGCAGAAGAAGAATGTTAAAGTCACCCACTGTAATAAGCATCAGATTTCTCTCCTGGGCTGGGATAACTTGCAGTTGTCCTAATAGCACCTTTAGAGAGTTTCTGAGATGGTGATTTCGTACAGGTAATGAAAGAAACGAAAAGTCGTGTTTTATCCACTGTAACTTGTAAGTTATGTTATTTCAAAAGAACTAGAATGAAACTGTCCTCAAAAAGACAACACTTTGTGAGAAAAGACTGGCATTAAATGATAGAAATCAAGCCAATAGTAACACACAGAAAGTGGGGCAGCATCAGACATAGCCACACCATTTCTTACAGACACCCAACACCCCCTGCAACTATTCCCTCTGACAGAAAGGGGGTCCCTTGTGCCTTACTGGGACCTTTCATACTATCTTCACAGTGTCTGTGAAAAGCACAGAACAGCCCTCAGATTCCCTTTTAGGTGCCTACAGCTCCTTTTTGCCTTACAGGAGTCCCCTCATTCTCTCCCAGCTTTCCTGGCAGAGACCATGCTGTCTCCATTTGCAGTCACTGTCACTCCCCTGCCCTGGACTTGTACATGGATTAATATTCACAGACCATAAGTGCTGGAAGTTTGTCCATTCCCCAGGGAAATCATTTGAAGTAAAAACTCCTAGAGACCAACCCCTGACCTCTTAAACCTTTGTTACAGTAGAAACCAGGAATTTTGGGTTCATTCATCTCCCAGCTTTCTAAACAAAAAAATGCAGGTTCACCTGCCAGGTGCTTAAGCAAAGGCTGCCAAAGCTCAGCACTCACCAAACATGGAGAGGAGCCCACAGGAAAACCAGACGACCAGGGAGAATCCCACGCTGCCAGAGTTTTTCAATACTCCTTTGGGGGAAATGAAGATGCCACTGCCAACCATGCTGCCAATGAGCAGCGAGAAAGCTCGCAGCAAAGTTATCTTTTTCCTTAGGAAGATGGCCTCTTCTTTCTTGTCTTTCCCCATGGCTTTCTTCTAATCACAGGGGAAGGTCACACATTCAGGAGCTACAGTCTCCCAAGTGTCCTCAAGGCTCACCTGTAAGACAAGGAGTTAGGGATTCAAGGATCTTCTTTTCTGGACATATTTTTTTTCAGTAACCAGTCAACAGCTGTTGAATCCGTTCCCCTCAGCTGCAGGAAGTACCAGCCAAACCACAGGTGTGTAGGACACTCTTGGTATCATCTCTCTCATCAGTACAGCTCCCAAGAGACACTTCAAGTGTTTTCTGCTTCTTCTTCCAGGCAGCACAGAGCATTACATGTTGCATGCCAGCCACACCTCAGGAGGATTCCCAAATTTAACTTCGAGTAATGTCAGGTTGCCCAGACTGGAACTGGCCAGTTTAGGGTTAATTTAATGGGATCTAATGTGGGGATACATGGATTTCAGCTCACTGACAGAAAACAGATTTAAAGTTGCAAACCTAACAATCAATACCTTGAGAATCCCTGAGGTTAGAAAAAGATTAAACTGCATTAGTTGGTGCACAGAAAAGGATTTAAGCTTTTTTTAACTTCCTATCCACCCTTGATGAATGAACTAGCCCTGATATTCTCACTGGAGCTCCATTTTATCAGTGCTTCTTAATATAGTGTTAAGCTTTTTTGCTTTCTATGTATTGAAGAGTCAAGAAGAAGTACTGTTTAGAATTTTAAGACAAAGTTTAGTCATTACTAACAGATGTGCTGCTTCTTCCATGAATATAAAAAATTCCTTGGTAATAACAGCAGCAGTAAAGTTTTTCATAGAAAAGAATGAACTTCAGACACTTCAGGGATCATGAGTTGATCCAGATTTAGTTCTCACAAACTGCAGCAACCTCCCACATCCCCTCCTTGTCTCTCCTATCACCCCTAAACCAAGAAACTCACCTTTCGCTTAGGTAGGTAAGACGAATTCAGGTCAGTTACTACAGCCTAATTTGCTGTAGCAAACCTGTCTGTAGTTTTCCTAATAGCAGGTAGATGTTTTACCGTAGTAATTATCCCTGGCAGAGCAGGCAAGACAAGTCTGGAGCAGATAATTTGGCTGTTGTCCGGCCTCCCGCCACATATCCCCAGCAATGCTCACACACTCAGCTTCAGTGCTTTTTTTTTTTTTTCATTATTCTAACACAGTAAATTGCATTATGGTGAATATTTGCCCCAGCCCCATGGCTGTATATTATTGCAAAGTTACCCTCTACATGAGACCCTATTTTATGGGTTTCTTGAATAATTTAGTAATTGCAGAGGTGTGTTCACAAGGAGACAGTGGTCACCTCTAGAAGCAGATCAAAGCAGACAGAAATTGCTTTCTGGGTAGAGAGACAAAAATGTTCCCCTAACTTTGAGGGGACAGTTCTTGTTGCCACTCACCCACAATATCTCTTTGCATACACATGAGTGTAAACTCAGTGTAACCAAGGTCTTTTCTCCCCCGTCCCCAGCTCTCTTCCCACCTGAAAGCTGGCAGCAGAAAGCAGGGTTATCGCTTTCTCTGTGCACATATGACAAGCACATGCAGAAAGCCCTTTTCTCCTGCCAGCAGCATGAGCTGGTTCCTCTGAGATTGCGCCAAGCCTGCACAAGCATCTTCTCAATCATGCCAAGTTTAGTTATTAAACCTCTAATGAGTCCCACAGGACTCCTTAAGGCTCAGATGGGTCACATCAGTCTCATCTGGTCCCACAGAGCTGCTCTTCAGAGTCCCAAAACCTCACAGGGCTGCTGGAGACAGTGGCTCTGGAAGAGCAGAGATAGACCCCTGGGAGTCTTCCAGCCCCTCAGCTGCAGTTCCCTCAGACACCAATTAATTACCTTAACATGAAATACCAATATTGTCTGGTATTTCTTGGCTGAAAAGAGACCCACACTGCATTCATTTGCAGAGGTGAAACACAGAGCCTCACCACACTGAAACTGAAGAGAGATGCTGTGCACAGCTAGGTCTGAGGCACCGTTCAGAGATAATTAAAAGTGCACTTATCTGTTTGGCTGGGCTTTAAGCAAAGCAGGTGCATTTACAATCCATCAGACTCCCATTTCTGCTGGGATCCTGAAGCCGCAGAAGACAGCGTCTCTTTGCCGGCTCTGAAAATACCGAGAGAGCAGGGGAGGAACAAAAAAGAGGAGAGATCAAATCAAATTTACAGACCAGGTTAATGATCCAAAGTAAACACTAAACTCCGTACTTCTGTCCCCATGCTTTTTTTTTTTTTTTTCATTTTAATACTACTGCCATGCAAAAGTATGTGGAGATAAAACAATCCAGTCCAGTAAATTTGAGAAACAGTAAATGTTTCAGTACTTGATCCAGAAGCGGTTGAAGGAAGAGCAAAAAAGGCGGAAAAGGGAAAAAAATATAAAGAGTAACAGAAACCTATTGAATACAACTTCAAAGAGTCACCTAGCAGAGCCTACAGCCCAGAGAGACCATTCCTGCCTGCTCTGCTTTCCAGCTACATTCCAGCACCAGGCACATTAAAATTCAGGGATGTTAATCCTTGTGGCAATGCTTAAGAATATTCACAATGTGCTTAGCACAAAGGAAACAGCCAAAGCTGCTTTTTGTTCACCCCTTTGACTTGAACATAGGCAGGAATCCTTCTTGTCCCAAAAAGCAGTACCTTTACATGAAAGGGATCATCAGTCAGCAGGGCTGGAGAAAAACACTACTCAAACCTATTTCACAGCTTATCACATATACTGGATCTTTCCATCCTCATTCTTCATTTACACTGATTTTATTGTTGGTTTGGGATTTTTTAAGCTGTTAATCTTACCTCACAAGCACTGGATCATGGATGGAGAGGGAGGAGACAGGCGTAAAGAGAGAATCATGTCTGTTACTCCTAGTGGTGTCCAGAAGTCCCAGCCAAGCACAGGACCCACTGTGCTCAGCACAGAGACAGAGTGGATGTTGCTCTGATGAAAAGCTAGTGAGATAAACAAGCAAGCTGGAAAAGGAGAGGAAGGAGACAGCATCATTCTCAGCTGGGAGCTGAGCCCTAGAACAACCAGTGACCTTTCTCGTCCTATCACACAGGGAGCGGGTGGCATCCCTGGGAAAACAGAGTGTACCTCCAGAGTCCCACTTCAATGACCCACCCCCTAAAAAACTATATTCCCAGCTACTAGGGAATATTCCTAAATATTTACAGCTGTATTTTCTTTACATCCTCAATCAATATCATATAGCCAAGAACAGGCTAACCCCTTCCTTTTCATCCTGCAAAAGATGCAGGCGTCAAACTATTCCTTACAGTCTCACTATTTTTTCTTTCTTGGTGCCAAAAATGTCACTCCATTTCAATGTCTACCACAAGGCACAGAATCTAACTAAATAAAATCAGCAGTGAATGGGAGCTTTTTTATTCATGCATGAAAGTAACATAAATAAGCTTTAATGAGGCTGGTGGTGGTCTGTTCTGGGAACTCAATCAGAAAATCTATTTAGGAGACCTGAGAGATGTTTGTTTATAGACCAAAATGAACACAAGAAACAGGCTGAGAGGACAAGACATGCAGCTCAACTTCTTTTCAACTTCAGCGTTCTACAGCTGATTTGCCACCCTGGATAAGAAACCAAAAGGGACAGTAGTTAATAAATCAGGCTCAGGCTTGCAGCCCCAGATGTAGTAATAAATCCATGCAATTGCCTTAGGTGCAAATGCAAAAATAATTTCCATTGGTTTCTCTTTCTACAGAGTTTCACAAATGTCGTCTTGTGAACTGTCCATGAAAAGACTACTATTTCCTAACATTTCTGTCTTAATGAAAAATTTTTTTGCCTTGACGGCAAAATTGCTCCTAGATCAGGTCATAACATTTCTATCATCTCATTTAGGCATTTCTAGTTGTCCTTCAGACAGAGTAATTTTTCTGGAAAACAGGATGATGGTATGGTGAATCTGGACCTCATGACAATATGAGGATGACCTTCTAATTGAGAACTTAGAAGTGTTGAATCCACACTTTGGCTTAAAATTGGACTAAACCAAGATCAAGGTTTTCAAGCAGATAAATTCCTGTTGGCTTGAGAGTTCCTTCCTACCAGGAATTTTATTCTACACCAAGTTTAAAATTCTTCATTACGACCATTCTGCCAAAGCAGACATTACAAATGGAGATGTTTTATAACTGTAATGCTGATTGATTTCCAGGATGCACGGATCATATAATGTCATCCCACTTTCCTAGGCATCCCATGATAACTCACCACTCAGCTGCCACAAGGAACTTGCACTTCGTGTATCCAGAACTGATTTCCCATTAATGTTGTTGTGCAGGAACATCGTCCCTTTCATGAGTATTTCTTCCTCATGTGTCACCAGTGACATGCAAAACACAAATCTGGAGAGATGCACACCTGATTAAAAAGGACTCCAGTCTTCTTCTACAGCACCAGCTATTAAAGACTGTCAGAAAACTGCACCAGCATCCCTGTGTGATGAACTAACATGATTCCTCTTTCTTACAAGCAGCAGCAGGGAATACCCAAGGCACTTGCCTCCCAGCCCATCAGATCCAAAGGAGCATCAACACCCTGAGCACCAGGCACTGGGGCACATGAATCCTAGGAAAACAAAGAAATAAAACACTTAGAACAAGAGACTGTCTCACACAGTTGTGTTTCCTGAGGCAAACATCTTGACTCTACATTATCTCTAGTGGGGCACAGTGCAGGGACGTGTCCTCAGTGCTTTGTTCTTTTGTGGACAGTCCTCCAAGTAGCAAGCTGTTTTCACTCTCCAGATCAGACCTCCTCCCTGGAACAAGACAATTTGTCCTATTCAAAACTGTTTTCTTAGCTGCGTAAGACAGAACACAAACAAAAATAAATCTAAACTTTTTTAGCAGAAGACACCCAACAGAGAAGTCTAATGTTGTAGCAAAGTACAGCCAGATTTTCCCCAAATGAGAATTCTTCTCAAGCAGTTCAAATTAAAAAAAAAAAAGTCCATATAGAGAAACATCCCCTCTCATTCCAATGGTTTATGGCACTGCATCAGTGGTGGGGTCTTGGAGTTTGTCTGCCTTTGACCTGGGGCTGGGCAGTGCCAATGCTCAACAGCTTTTGCTCCTGCAAGGAAAATTCCTCTATGAACCAGGCCTTTGTTTCACCTCAGTCCTTGGCTGAGGGCTATAAAGGACACTGCTTCCTAGCCCTGCTTGGTGACTTAGAAAAAAAACAAGATTGAGAGACTCAGGGTGCTCCATGGGAGCTGTTACTCATCCCTGGGGCTGCTGCTCTGGTGGGGTCTTTATCAAGGCCAGTGTTTCCATCAGCAATAGGCCAATGGCACCATCATCCAGAAGCAGGTGGTGCTTTAGAGCTGCAGACTAACTCCTAAGCCTCTCCATAAATATTCTGCAAGAACAAGACATTTCCTGAATGGGGAAAATGGCCACGCTCATCACCAGCTTTCCTCACAAAGAGGTAATTTCTCACTAATACCAGCTATTTTATCCTGCTATAGAGACAGCTCCCTCCTGGTGAAACTCCTGCTGGAGTCAGAAGAAACCCTCTGCTGCTTTTGTTGTTGTCAGATGGTGGGCCCCATCGAAGGGGGCTCCTGATCTACCCTGCTTCAACCATCTGGAATGGAATCCTTCGAGACCTGACTGAAGTAATAAAATTCCTCTTTCCGTATTGCTTCATATATTACATTAGTTTCCCCCTTAATCTCACTGCAGTGCTGATGATTTATCACCTCAGGCCTCCAGTTCCCCTCAGACCTGACCTCAATGCCTGGGTTTGCTCCTTCTCTTCCTGCCTTCAAGGAATTCAAAAGAAAATTTAATCATTAAAAAACAACAACCCTTTTCACCTTCATTAGTCACCCACTTTGATTGCTACTCACAGTCCAAACCACAGTTAAACCTCGGTGTTTTATGCTAAATCACCCACTCTGGCACCTGACTCATGCACAGCCCAGCCTCTGCCTTGAACACACCTCAATGCTGCTTTTGGCCTTTCTGCTCAGCTGTTACTCATTTAATAAAATATAAGCCAAATATACAATTACGCTGGAGTGAACATGTTTCCTTGTTAGGCCTTTTTGGCTTTTATCCAGCAATTTTCAGGCAATGGGGATTTATATTTTACTACATAAAGTTCCAGATTAATTCCTTGCCATTTTCCAGGCCTCTGATGGAAGGAAGGGGAATAAGAAGGGTTTTCTCTGACCTCTACCTCACCTCCCATGAGACAGCACAGGAACACATGTCCTGGGTAACAGGGAGCAGTGACTTGTAAAAAGACAGCATATTTCCTTTTATATAATATGGCACCATATCATGTCAGGCAATTCAACCCCTGCCACCTTCCCAGAGCCAGAGGGATGGCACCAGAAACTAATCAAACACCTAACTCATGTTTTTTTCAGGTACCACACAGGCCACCCCCCATTTTCACTTGTATTTAGTGAGAATCAGATTCTAGGAACAAGCATGTCAACAAAACCAGATCAACATGCTCACTGGGAAGGTTAAGTCAACACAAGGGCATGTTTATTCAATTTTAATGTAAGTACAGTCATGGAAGTATTGCTGGGAAGGATCTCTGGGTGCCTCTGGCCCTGTCTCCCATAAGAAGCAGGATTGTTGCCAACACTAGCTCAGATCGTCCCTTGCTTTGTCTAGCCAAGTCTTAAACCCCCTCAGAGTCCCTGATCTCACTTGGTAACCTGTTCCAGTGCTGCACCACCATCCTGTGGAGAAGCTTCTCCCGAAGGCCACTCAGAACATCCCAACCACTGCTTGTGGCTGTTATCCACAGCCATGTCATCTATCACTCCAGAGACCTCCAGGAGCTCACCCTCACAGATCAACTCATAGCAGCCTTTGGTGATGGTCCTTGCCACCCATGGAGCAGCCAGGGCTCCACCAGCCCCCAGAGATTCACTTCTCTTTGGGTTTCCCTGAAGTCTGTGGACTCAACACTGCTGCAAGTTGTGACTGCTTAAGCACAGAGAGCTGCAGGAAATGAAAGGCACCAAGTGGATATTCCCCTCCAATCTGGAGGCTCCAGCATGTCTCTGATGTCCCCTGAGCCCCACACTGAAATAACCTCCAGCCTTGGAAACTCTATTTTTGGCACTTTTTTTTTCGCCCCTCCCTCTCCTTTTTCCATCCTGGACTTTGAACCTCCCTATGATCTTGTGCGCATGATTGCATCATTCATGGCAGGTAAGGTCAGCATGAATAGAAGGAAGTACAAACAGCACTTCACACAGCACGCCAGCAGCCAGGAGAACCTGCAGCCAGCAGAGGTTAGGGACCTAGTCAATTCTAATAAAGACCTGCATCAGTGGAGGGGCAGGAACTACAATTGTGATTATTCATGTTGAAACAGAGGTCACTACATCTCCTGCTTCAGAGGCAAATCTGAGCCCTGTGGGGTGTCTCAGGAGGAGATTTCCTTTGTGCGTAGCACTGAGCCAGGGCAGCCCAGCAAGGCTCTACTGCAGGCTGCGCAAAGGAAGAGATACCATGTGTTTTCTTTCCCTTGTCACTGTAGCTCAGCACAGATGCAGAATATGCATGGAGGGAGGAAGGGAGGACTTTCCCTTACAGGACTGAGCTGTAGCCCAGTGAGGCACTTGGATTTGGGGCCACTGTGGCCAGTACCAAGGAGTCACCATTCTGAATATGGAAGATCTGAAAACAGCTTCCCTCCTGGATGCCTTAAAACAATACCAGCCAGTGTGTCCCGAGCTCCTGGCATCTCCACATGGCTCCATCTTGGGAGTTCTTGCTGTGCAGGCACCAGCAGTTCAAACCTCTGCTTGTTTCTGTCCCCAGCTGATGTGCCATGTGAGAGGAGGAGGACAAAGGGACTGTTCAGCGCAGCTACTGCTCTCACCAGGTAGAGGCAGGACAAAGAGACTGTTTGCTCTGGCAGGGCCGGCAGCGCTGTCAGCAATGCTGGCTGCCTTGTGGGACACCCTCTCCGTGGCATCAGTGCTTTGTGAGAGGTGCCTCACGCAAGTGAGAACATTGCAAAATTCAGGACATCTGTACAAATTCCAGATTGATGAGCTGTTGAAATGTAATTATGAAAAATACTAGCAATTGAATTGAGAAGGCATTACAAAGTATCTAAGGAGAAAGAAAATAAACTAGCATGCTGTGATTGATGTAAGCACATAACAGCCTCCACATGTCACTGGGACCAGCACAGTCTGCACCAGCTGAGGCGCTCCTTCCAGAGATGGAAAAACAATTCCAAGGGGAGCAACTACACAGCTGGGGCCAAGCTCTTGTTCCCTGTCACAGTGCTGGTGAACCTTGCGGGCCTCTATTGCTACACAGAGATGGAGTTTCAGGGGCACAAGTCCTCTGGCTACAGTTTGGGCTTCTGCACTTGTCAAAGCTTGGGACTGAAACATAATCAGCTGGGATGAGTTAACTAGATGTCAGAAGTACTCCTCAGCCCTGTACAGAATCAGACCTCTGGGCCACCAAGAGTGTTTGCTTTCAATCAGCAGATGCTGAGCATCCCCAGACTTCACCATCCCTACCAGGAGCTGCCAGTCCCCACCTCCCACTTTCCACCCCGCTGCAGCCTCTGACAACAGCTGGCCTGGCCCTTTGGTGCTGAGCTTTGGAGAGATTCAAGGACAAACAAAAAGGGAGGTGATGCTCCCTGGACTCACCAACAGGGCCAAGACTGTTTAACAATCACCCTCTCCTTTCCCAGTGTCTCTTTGGCTGCCCCCAACAGGCATTCTAATACCAGTTTGGTGAAAAAGCTGGAGAAATCTTGTCATTCTAGACCAAACGGCTCAGATCCAAGCCCCAGGTCAATGGATCATGCATTATGCAACTGTACTCACATTCAAAGCACATCTCCAGCCTCTTGCTGTACTTTCATAAAGCACATCCAGAAAGAAGATGCAACATATCCTGCATATCAGTGGAGACAAGACAGTAGGAGCAGTATTAAGAGATTATCCAACATGCATCCAACTGTTTCTACTTAACAGGTGGCTACTCAACAGCAGATACAGAGGATACCAAACCACTAAGTTCTGGCAATCCCTGTAATTCTCTCATCCTTCCCCAGCCTCCTAGTGCTCTTTTAGGTGAGGGAAAGGTGAAGGAAAAGGTTTCTTGGGTTTTTTTCCCTTTCCTCCCCTACACACCTTTTGTTTTGTCCTGAGAAATGTAATTTTAAAAGGTGCCAGCAGAATGCTACAGACATGTAGCTGATGGAGAAGCAAGCCAGAATTTCAGTCTCAAGATGTAGGGACGCCAATAAGTCTTTCCACAGGTTTCAGCAAGCTTCAGGTAAAGACCTCCAGGGTAAGGAAGGAAAGAAAGAACCCAAACCCTTGCACTTTGATCACAGCCTCAAGGGATCCTCGAGGTGGAGCCTTTGGGGGTGCCCTGACCCCGTGCCATGTGAAGATAGAGACAGCCAGCACGTACATCCAGCAATGGCTGCTCCCACCCAAGTGGGATGCCTGCAGATGGTTTTGGCAGGGGGCCTTGGAGACAGCTTGAGGATTTTGCTGCTGAATCAGGGTTTCTGCAGCATGGGCAGAGACCCCGCTGCTGGTGCCAAGCCCTGCAGCTGCACAAGGCCTGGCACACACAGCCAATGTGGACAATCCCACGGGCCTGCCACTGCCGCTCACTCCCAGCCCATGGCATCACTGGGGCTTGCATCCTCTCAGCAGGAAAAGCTAAAAAAGAGGCACTGCAGAACAAACCACAGGAAACACGGCCCTTTCTGGGACAAAAAGGACTTGCTGTACAGCACATGCCATAGACGTTGGAACACAGAGGAGGGAGTGTAGATTTGGCACTTGAGTGCAAACACTATGTCCCTGCTGCGCCACATCAATGGCTGCCTTAGCTTTAAATATTTTGGTTATTCATCTAAGAGTACATGTTCTGATATATGTAATTGTCAGGCTTTTCTGGAAGCTCTTTAAATGCAGAATGCCTTGGTCCTTCCTCCCAGACAGCTTCCACCAACAGGGAAAGACAGCCTTGTCACTAAAAGCCTCATTTTCAGCTACTACCAACTGTTCATCTCCTCAAAGTAAGCAGCCAGGGCCATTTTTCCTCCTGCTTTGCTGTAGGTTCTTCAGAGCAACAAGTTATTGGGCATGAATGTGATGCCTTAGGTTTTAGATATTATTTTTTAAACTCTGTGAATAGTTTTAGGTCTCTTCACAAAGTAGATAGACAAAACAATTCCTTCTCTAGTTGGATACCAAGGACAACTTTCAGGCCCACGAATGAAACCAACGGTGAAGTGAGAAGAAAAAACAAGGAGGATGGAGCTTCATAACCTGGAGCTATAGTTGGACAATTAATTCTAATATGCTAATGGACCAAAACTTATAAAAGTGTGAGACCTCGTGACCCATTTTGTGACCATTTTGGGGTGCATCTTGGGTGTTGTCCGGCTGGACTCTTGTGTGGCCCAAGAGCACCCATTGCGACCTTTTAATAAATCCCTACTTTATCCTTTGCCCTGTCTAGCTCTGTTCCAGATCAGCCTCCAGAAAGCATCAAAGGCAACACAGACCTCGGCCAAGCTCTGTGCATGCATGTGTGTACATTCTCCTTCCTTATTCTGCTTTGGAGTGAGTTGTCTTAAAAAGGACTCGGGGCAAGCACATAATACAATGCCACCCTACCCAGCCAGGCTTTGGTGTCTCCTGAAAAGCCGGTGCATGCCAGCTTGGGTGTTTAATGTGTGGCTCACAGGAATGCTGTGGGAGTGAAGAACCTGTGTAACTTTGTGGAGGTGTTTTCATTTATTGTGTTTCCAGAGCAGCTCCTCCCGTTTGGGAGATAGCAGGGGTGAGCAGGTAAAGCTGCTTCTGAGGAACACACTCCCTCTCAAGTGTCTCACTCCAACTGGCAAAGGCAGGGGCGACACAAATAAGAGCAGCAGCTCTGGAAAGGGAATCAACAGGGGCAACCGCAGGGAATCAACAAGAAGACAGGGGAATTGGAGATTAAAACATCAGATTGAAAAGGAACAATAAATCCCTGGTGGGGAATATAATGGGGATAGAACAGGAACAGAATGCAGCTCGGTAATGAGGCAGATGGCATTTTCTTTGGGATCTGCAAATCTATTTGGGCTCTCTAACAGACAAAGATGCCACACTATCCACAAATCAGCTTAACACATGACCTGCCTCCCACTCTGCTTTCAGTGGCAATGGCTGCTGGAAGGAGCAGCCCTGGTAGAGCCCACCTGGTGCAGCAGCACAGGCTGAGGCTCTCACAGCCGAGTCCCTGCAGCACCCCTGCTCCACTGGGCCACAAAGACAAGGTGACAACCGGGCTCAGTGTCACACGCAGGGCCCCACACATGAGGGGCTCTCCAGAACCATTAAGGGCTGAGGGCATCTGCCAAAACACAGTCTTGCTGCAAGTACTTGCTTGGAGTACTAAGATTGTGGGTCCTCTGTCAGGCAGGATGGCTCCAGCCACGTGGTTTGCATCTGTAAGGGCTGCAGGCAGCAGTGCAGAGCATTCCAGGATATGACACCTATGACCCCCTTGGAGCCGGGATGTTTCTACCAGCCATCAGCACTCGTGTTCTGGCAGTGCAGAGGCATTCTTGCAAAACACAGGGAAGGAGAGGGAGGAAAAACAGCAAGCTGCAGATGCTCACATCTAGCTCCCACCCCTCAGTTCCCTGTATTTCATTAGGCAAATAATACTCAGGGTCAATAGCATCAGCCTCTTTCCTGGAAATGAAATAACTACAGCCAACTCTCAGGCTGCCAGGGTGGGAACCTGGGGGAGCAACAGAGTCCCTGCTTTGCAATCAGCTTCCTTTGGTGTCTTTAGCACAGCATTACTTCTGTGTCTCTCCTTTGCTGTGGTTTGAGTAACACAAAGTATGTAAGATATGAGGCAAGAGCTCCCACCCACAGGTTCAGTTTCATCATGGAAGCCTTGGCAGAAGTGCTCAGGAATAAATGG
This sequence comes from Certhia americana, assembly GCA_018697195.1. Taxonomy (NCBI): domain Eukaryota; kingdom Metazoa; phylum Chordata; class Aves; order Passeriformes; family Certhiidae; genus Certhia; species Certhia americana. The sequence continues at coordinate 56,965,199 of CM031879.1, read as the reverse complement.
GCATCAAGTGGTGCATCAGCCCTTTGAAAGGCACCCTTCCATCAGCTGACAGGGGCCCTCCTTGACTAGCAGTCAGCTCACACCAGGGGGACAGGTACAGATCTCACCCTACAGCGTTTTACAGTGTTCCTTCTGATGCAAAAGAGTTGAGACTGTGCCACGTGCAACAATTGTAGACTGGCGTTGTGTTGCTGCTGTGCTTGCAAATGCACAAGTGTAACTTTCCTCCTCCATGGCTGCACATCCATTGTGTGTTATCACCAGATTTTTGAAGACCATCAGATTTAGTTCTTGCATTTTCCTTCCTTGGAGATGTTCTCATCATGCTTTGGGCTCAAGCTCTCTGGCTCTTCACAACCCACTTCTGGTCCTTTATTTCAGGCTGTTTGCTTACAGAGGGTGCTGTGTTTCTGGCAGGAGCTGGCATGCACATAGTGTTAAGAAAAACCCTGTAAGCCTGCAAGGTCAGGGTATTTTCTGAAAAGTAACAACAAATAGGCAGGCATCGTTTAAAACACATCAGACCTTCAGACACAGAGGTGCTCTGCTTTATCAATCTTGTTTGCAAAAGATTGAGTACTAGCCCCTGTGCTTTGTGCTTTTTGATGTTCCTGCCTTGTATGAAAAGAGGCTTCAAAACACCTCTCTGTCCCAACTTTAAAAAAAAAAAAAAAAAAAAATCAAACAACCAAACTAAAAATATTGTGTTCCAATCATAGAAACACCATGCAAATCCCCATGACCTGATTTTTCCCAGGGAGGTTCCTTACCTCTAACACTGCTGATAGAAAGTCAATGTTTAACAGAAGAGATGCCACAGAGATACACTTCTGTTTCTGGAAATAAACCTGAAGGCCATATTGGACATGCCCTTACATCCCCAACATGACAAACTTACCAAGCACAGCCATAGCTGGATCTCAGAAAGCTGGCTGGGTTTATCTGCAGACTCGTGAGGAGACATGAGGGAGAGGAACACACTAAGTTGCAGTCCTGAAAAACTGTAGTCATTCCAGGGTCTACTTAAACATTCTTCCAAAAGACAGTGCAAAACCCAAGGGACAAGTGCATCATCAACTTTCTCCAAGCCTTTTCAGTTAGGAAAACAAGTTGCAGAGCAGAGGTTTTTCAAATTTTAGGTAGCAATAAAGTGCCTTCAGTGGTAACAATTCCTCAGCCCAGCTGAACAACACATGGCTTTCTAGAACTGTTGAGGGATGGAGTACATAGATTTCAGTGGGAGCCATTTTTTTCTTCTCTTCTTTTGAATTCCCTCCAACCTTTTCATTTTAGTGACAGATAGATTACAAGATGGATCCCAGTAAAGAGATACTTGAAGTTTTTCTTTCTTTCCTATGACACTCAACACTCACTTTAACCAACAACCACAAACTTGCAGAGAAGATCATATTGGATTCTCACCTGTGTTTCCTCAAGGAGTGAATGCCTAAAAATTGATAATGAGTCTAAAACTCTCCTGAATGTTTTATTGCATGCAGAAACAACTGTGAAGCGAAGTAGGCTAGGGGAACTATGTCAGGCACCCTGGAGCAGGGAAGCTGCAGGGAGGATCAAAGAACTAAGTGAAAAATAAAAGGTTGTAACCCAGCAGGAAGATGCATTTGCTCTGCCTTTGCATGGGTATCTTCAACCCCTGACAGAAACAGCCAGGACTAAAATGTTGGTTTTCTGATAGACAGGACTACTGAAAACTCCAAGCCTACCAGAATAGCACAACCCCTCCCACAGGTCCAAGTCACAAAAAATTGTCATGAGTTGGGTATTGCTTTTATTTTAAGGCTGCGGCTATTTTAAGCCCAAGTTACTTTGAAATAAAACTAGAATTGTTACTGTTTCCCTTATTTTTTTTTCCCCCCACTGAAGGAAAGCAGTATTAAAACCTAATCTCCCTTGACACACAACATAGGTGCAAAGAATTTGCATTTTCCCTGCAGAAGAATTCTGTGGGAATGACATCCCATACACATCTCCTCACTTCATGGGAACTGGAGGTAAACTTGAGGACCATCTGAGAGATGCAATAAAAGGATTGGCTTTATTCTATTGTAGGAATATCCCTTTGACTGTGACCCTGCCATTTTAGTCATGGTTTCTCTGGGGTACATCATGCCTAAGATCTCCCACCGTAAATCCCTGTGAGCAGAGGAAGTGCTGGCCTCTGAAGCAGTAACTGGCATGAGTGCAGTCCTTTGTTTTTACCGGATATTTTCAGGGTGGCACAGAAAAAGCAATCACATCTGGGACCACCTCAAGGGGCTGCTGGCAAAAATCCAGAGGCTCCATAGAAGCAGCAGCAGATTGCGGATTTCGATGCCTTGGGCAGGATGTCTGTCCCCACAATGGCTGGGGAAGGAAGCAATATAAAGGGAGATGGTCTGATAAGAGCTCGGCTATGATAAAAAGACCCTGTTCAGTACTGATTTCTTTCAGCCAGAAGAAAGGTACCCACAGTCACTGGGTTATAGACATTAGTTCTCTTGCCTCAGTGAAAAGAGAACTGGTTAGTCTTGAGGCAATGTTGAATACTAGATTTTGAAGCAAATACAAAAATAGAGAGCAGAAGAGATGTGACAGACCGGAGGTTCTTCTCATTCATCCTGCACTTTTGCAAAAGGTTGTTAAAATAACTTCTTCACGAATTTCAATGCTGGTGGTTCTCGCCTGCTTTGTCACAGACAGAGGAAAATTAATAGCTGCAAGGCGCAGCAGCTCTGTGCTTTGTGAAGTCAAGCATCATTTCCACAATAAAAACTACCAGGCTTTAACTTACAAATTTGTTCTGCCATCCCTGGATAACTGGGAACATTCACATTAGTGAACAGAGTGGCATTGCTGACTTGCCTATAAAGAGCTTTACTAAAACTTTAAAAAGCACTGTACCATGGGAACACTCCCTTCTTCTGGCTGCCAGCTGCTCTTTATGCCACCTCGCCTTATTTTTTTACCAAGGGGAAAAAGACAGATTTTGGAAGAAAAGGTTGAGGCCAGGATTCTCTGTATAAACAAAGTATGAGGGATAATCACATTCTCTTGCTTCCCAGCACCTGCCCATGGCACATTGTCCCACCAGCCCTCAGGTTTGGATCGTTTTACCTTTTCCAGGTGTACTTTTATTTTGTGCATTCCTACGTCAAATGGCAGCACTGACAGCACCAAGGGGATGGCTGCCCCTGCACTGCTCGGACTTGAAGTTCCCTCTGTGGAGAAATTCTGACAGGCTCGGAAGGAGGAGGCTAACGCTGCAGGCTGTCTCTGAGCTCCTCCTGGTGGTCAGGAAGACAGGATTAACTTCCCTGTGTTAAGAGCTCAAGGATAAAAACAAAAACACAGCTTTCAACTATTCTTCTCTTTTATGCTCAAGAAACGCATACAGTGGAAACGTAAAATGAGACACATATTCTGGGAGTGATGTAAAGGCTTTCATTCCTCACTGCTTGTGCACGTGGCTAAAGGGAATGAACACATCCTTACCCCTCCTATTTGGGGTATTCTTCATAAAAAACACAAGTTTCACATTTTGTTCTGAGCAGAATTAATTCAACTTGCTGTGCTTTCCAGTCTTGTATGACCCACAGCCAAGGAAATCCATCCTTCCTAAATATTTATGTCTGTTGAGTCTGCAGGACAGCAAGAGGGAGGAGTTATCCCTACCATCTTCTGAGACTGGAATGGATAGCATGGGAAATTCTATTCTACCCAAACAGCACGGGTAAAAATATTATAGACAGTTGAATTAAAAGTAACCCTGGCCCAAGGTGTCATGCAAATCTCTTTGTTAGACACTGCACAAGCATCCAGCATCCAACAGCTGCCATCCCAGAAAGGACACATCACAAAGGACAAGCAGTAACACTCAAGTGAAACAAGAGGGAGAAAAGAAAACAATACAAGAGCCTTTGCAAAGACTGTCTCTAGCAATGGTCTTCACTCCCTCTCTGGTTGCCATTAGAATATGACATTATAGCACTGTAGAACACATTCTGATTTCTTTATAAAGATATTTAAACATATGAATATGTGAACACATGCATAAATGAATTTATATTAATTTATTATATACACTCTACCAGCCAGGTAGTACAAACATGACCTTGGCACCACATCTGTGTTTGCTCTGAACCTTGCCATCAAAAACCAACTTGACCTACTGGGAAATTTCAAAATGAGGCATCATGCAGTTTCTTCAGGGTATGCTAGTAGAAACTGTTGTTAATCCTGCTCATTTTTTGTACACGCCCAAGATGCCTCACATCAGAGCTATTAAACCTAGCATCTTGCACTAGTAAGGCTCCTTTTACAAATGTTTTGTACAGGACATAGCTCTGATGACTCAGCACAGAATTGTTTAACAGCTGACCTAAGTAACATCAGAGGGGTCATTGTTTCATTTTCCCCCACAATTTTCAGCATCCCTTCCTTTTTTTTTTTTTTTTTTTCCTTTGCTGATTCCATATGATCGCTGTCCCTTATTCCATACATGAGGTGCAAACCATGGACTTCCAAAACTTAGATTTTGCTCAGGTTCTGTCACAGAGAGAGAGAGAGAGAGAGAGAAGTGGATTACACCAGGGATCAGAGGCACAGCCTGGCCCTGTGTCCTACTGCATTCCTGTGTAGACAGCATTTACCTCAGAAGTCAATCCTTACTTGTGGGAAAAACATGCATTAAATGTGCTGCATAGACATGGACACAAATATGTACCTTTTCTTCTGCACACATCTAACATACCTTGCAAAATAAAAAATTATGCAGGTTCTATGTTTGAAAGTGATCTAAAAGTCCCTTGCCATAACATCTCCAAGAGAGAAAAATCTTTTTCTGAATTTTACTGTTACACTTTTTTAATTTCCCAGGTATTGATGTTATTGATGATGACTTGATGGCGTTGATTTGAAAGTTCTTTGGGCTGTTGAGTTTTACTAGCTGTTCACACATATGCCAACCTTTGGGCTCACACTGTGTCATTAATTAGCACCTTAAAAGTTCAATAGCATTTGAGGAGACAGGAAAATCAGCTAGCAAGAGTTGCTCTCAGAAACATCTCCAAAGATTTGGAGAATTTGAAAAATGTAGAAGTGAAAGCCAGAGATATCTTAGTTTACATATGAGAATCACATTAGTGAAAAGAAACTTTACTGCAGAAACACTACAAAGCACAGCCAAAAAAAATAAGTGAAGTGAAAATCAATATAGATCTCTAAAATGCTCACTGAGATTCTGTAGCTTCCAGATACAAAAACTGAAAATACATAGAAATAACCCATGTAAGATTTATCAGATTTTTAACTTGTATACTGTTGCAACGAAGTTTGATACAAGTCAAACCACTAGAAATTAAATAGAAAAAAAAATTAGAGTCAGCAAATATCCTCCAGTTCAGATCCTTTGCAAAACCAGCCAGAATCTGGATCCATTATATCCCAATCTTCCTGGCAGATGATAAATTTAAGCAGAGGGATCAAGAGTTCTTAAACAAGTCTCCAAGAGATGCTCAGTTTAGAAGCTTTTATACGAAAGCAAAATTGTGTCTGTTCAACCTCCTTCCATCCTGTTACTGCAGTGCCAGAAATGCTGATGATTCAGTGCCACTAACAGGGCTTTCCAGGTAAAGCTGCTACACTATTATGTGACTGGAACATCGGACAAAGCCACATTCCATTCAGTTTCAAAGTAACAAAGGAAGAATGCAACAAACCAAAATGTCAATGGTTTAGAAAGAACTTTTCCAAAATTGCAAAATGGAGAGGTTCACTTCATATTACGCCAGTAGCGTAAGTGAAAAACTGGTTTGGAAAAATAAGACTTCAAAATGCTCAAAACCCAAGCTGACCTCAGGGGTTGCATTTATAAGAAAGCTCACACCATTCCAGGTACAGCTTGGGTAACTCCAGGCAATTTTTTGTCATGTTTATCACAGGAATGTGCTTGATCTCTGCAGGCCTGACATCCATGCAAAGGACAAGAGGCAGCCACCAAAGGAGCACCAATGGCCGTGGCTGGGGATGGGAGCTGTCCCCTTGGATGACCCTGGTGAGGCTGGTCAGACCAGGCTGGCTGTTGCTTATGCCCCCACACAGGGGAAGGCAGGGATGTCCTTCAGGGTCCCACCCTTTCCATGCTCTGCACCCCCTGCCAGGGCCTGGCAAGGTTGGAATACTCTGCTGACATGCAATTCCTCTGACCCCTTCCCTCACCAATACACATTAACAAAACAAGAGTTTAGATTCAGCAGTACAACGCAAAGCCTTCCCCTACAAAGAATTCCTACACAGGAGAAAGCAACTCCCAGGCATTGGAGAAGGTCATCTTGTCTCCTTCCCACACTTTTTTCCAAAAGAGCACTGGGAGTTCTGAATCATCTTGACCAAGGATCCCAAAAGAGCAAAGCACAGTGTCATCTGAAAACCCTTAGAAGAACAACTACATATATAGTGATATGTCACTAGATCAGCTGAAGCATTAATACTAATCTCATCAGAATTATTATATTCATGTTCAGTACATGAACTGGTTAGAAATAAAGGGTAGATAAAAAACCCAAACAGTGCTTCTAACCAGAAACCAACTCTATTTTGTCTCTGTTACTTGAAGTGATTTCTATCAACTTAGTCTAAGTATTTCAGGTATTAAGCCTATTCAGTTCAATTCCTTCATGCAGGCGAGAGTGAAAAATCTAGTATTCCTATAGGTAATTAATAAAAAATTTCATTTTATATATATATATATATATATATATATATGGTTTCCTTTCTATTCTCTACCACTGTGTACATTTTGATCTGATTAGTCATCATGACACCTTTAAGATATCAAGTTACACCATAACCTGTGCTCTAGTGCTTCAGATAGCGACTGGAGGTATGAGCTCCACAGAATGTTTAACAGATCAGAGATTTCTTTTTTGTGTTGTTCCCAATCTTTCAGTCCTTTTCAGTGAACCACAACAGTGCGGCACAGAATAGTAACTCAGCTTCTTCTTCAAGCCTTGAACTGTAAGATACAGTGAGAGTTCACCTCAGTGCAGGAAAAAAAACACAGAAATGGCTGACTGTCCCAACCAAGGGGAAAAGATTTTAAGTATTTTAAGAGTAATGACAGCACTATTTTGATGCCCACTGAAATGCGTAATAGAAGGATTAGTGAAGACATTCCTTTAATCATGCCTAATACTAATAGAGTTTGGTAGCTGACATTTTATACTGTTCTAAATTCTTTTGAGATTAGAGGCAACAGAAAATTTATGGCAATATTACTGAAAACAGTCTATAAGCTATCAGGGCATAGCAGTGGCCCTGTACTGTGGATACATAAGGTTTGTATGGAGGAAATGTCTTACATCAGAACCATGAGTGCTACACAGGAATGAATTCCCACTCTCCAAATCCTTCAGTTGTTCCAACACAGATCACTTCTACTTACAAACCTCATTCATAAGGGAACTGGGATGTAGAACACAAAGTATCTTTTGTGTTCTGTACAAACTGAACTTCTTAAGTGAAATCCTCGCAATAGTGAAGAAAATGCATTAACAGAATCACCATCTGAAATAACTCCCTGTAGCACCAGAAGAGGTACATTATACAGTGTTTTTGAGTTTTCCCAAAGCATCTCACCAACTCCTCATCTCTGACCTGCTGCAAATGCCTGGGGGAAAAGGAATCCTTCACATGCCATGTCCCATTTAATGCTTGGTCTCCCTCCCAAGACTACAGCTAAGCATCACTTGTGGTGCTTAATGACAGGCACAGCTCTCCAGCAGTCTTTGCAAAATGATGAACTCAATCGGCACTAGTGCACTGCACAGCTCACAGATTTTTCTTCTCCTCACTCCCAACAGGCCTGGGCTGAATATGAACAGACTTGGAAGTAAAATGGTTCCTCTCAAGGAAGAACCTCATTTGAACAACCAGTTATGACATTACTTTTAGGCCAGCTGGTGTGGCAAATACACTTTGAATGCTCTCCTTCAAGAGGCAATGCTTTAACACATGGGAACAGCTCTGTTCACTAACCATATCATGATGGAATTTAAAACCCTTTCTACAAGGGCTGGTTGAGAACAGAAAAATTTCTACTGGGCCAGAACTGTAACAAAGCAATTCAAAAACATTTTGTAAAAAAGTAAAAAACCCTTGTAACTAGAAATCAACTTAAGAATGAAGCACAAGATTTAGTATATTCGTCAAATTAGTAACTTGGCTGAAACTATTGCCAAGTTAAACCAAAATTTCCACAGTCCACATCCTATCTGAGGAGACCAGAGCAGCCATTTCTAGAGTTGTGTTGGCTTTTCGCTTAACCAGAACAAAAAGCTGACTTGTATCATTATCATTATGACTTACCACCAAGGTGTATGATTCCTGGGCAAATGTTTCTTCCAGACAGGTACCACATTCTCCAAGTATGGATGGGAACTTTACTCACACTCATTGCAGCAAATATTTCTTACAAGGAATAAACTTTGGGGCAAAGCATCACAAACAAGCAGACTCTTTGTATACTGTTTGGTTTTTTTTTAGTTGACTTATATGTTCCAAAGTAGAGTATTTTTTCCAAGACCAAAGCAAATACAGCAGAAGCAGTACAGATAAATAGATCTATTAAGCCAAACACAATTCTTTGAAAATTTGCAGTAGTTATTCTAAAGACTAAATATAATTTTCAAGAAATCAGACCTTAGTCTAGACAAAGCAAACTGTGCTATAAGCCAGCTGTCAGGTGGAATACTATGAATCTGACAATGACAGATTTTATTCACTGTCTTGATCATAAGCTGGTTTTTCTGCAGGTAAAAATTTCATTCACTACCATAGCAGAAACCAAGGTGTTGGAACAATCCTGGCTGTATCAGGAGTAACAATAACATTCTGGTTTTACAGTTCCAGTCCTCATTAACTGTTGGCTTGAGACAGCTGACATTACTTACCAGCACAAAAAGTGTAATTTCAAGGGCTCCCAAGACAAATACTTCTGTACAAAGAAAAAACCCTAAGTTTCTACAGAAGCTAACACTCAGCATGATTGACTTCACCATATTCATGCTATTGGTCAGGTTTCCATCATCAATCCAAAGTTGCACCTAAACAAAATGAACTGTAAAAGATCTGGTTGAACATGTTAACTAATGAGCTGCCACAAAAGCTTCACAACTTAAGCAAGTCAGGACAAACCCTCTGGAGAGAGCTGAACATCATTAAATGTACAGAAATGAAAAGCCAGTCTGTAGGCACTTTACAAGTGGGTACTTTACCTCAAACACAGCAGAATACTGTTGATTAAAAACCAAGATCAGTAACTTTAGTCTTCAGATACCAAGAAGAGTATCTTATTCATTCCCTGACTTTAGAAATTCAATTATTTTGCTGGATTTGGTAGCATTGAAATCTTTAAAATACATCTGTCCCTCAGGAAAGAACAATCCAGGTAAGTATTTCTCTATCCTCTGCAAACAGAAAAGCAGAAGACCAGGAACTTGGACTTTTAATGAAAATATGGCTCCAGCTGCTGAAGGCTATCCAGTAGCACTTAAGGCAGCACTTGAATGTCACATGTTTTCCAGAGTATTATGCTGTCATCCACTAAAGAGCTGAGACAGAAAAAAATCTCTGAAGTGTAGTTGACAAAAAGCAAAAGGGGAAATAGTAAAGCTGCTTGTGTAGATTTTTATATGGGTATGAAACTTGTATTTGTGGCCCACTAAGGAGCTCTCTGAAGTCTATCACTTTAAGACCAAAACATTACTATGAAGACTGAGTTGAGTGTGACAAATCCAGATGAGTGTTTGATGGAAATGCATAGGTTGTAGCATTGCTCTTCAATCACAGTGATTAAGACCTTTTCAAAGCATGCAGTTGCTCTGACAAACAGCTCTTTCAGATCTTTGGCAAATCTTGGGCTAACCAAATCTAAAATCAGTTTTAACACATTAACTGAAAAGATGTAAAGGCATATCAAAATACAACAGGAACAGATATCTGGACATAAAAACATTGCATCATCAACCCCTTGTACTCGACTCATAATTTTTCCCTCCACTCAAATGAAATTTGTTTGAAACAGCATAGAAGCTTCTGCTCCCCAATTCTGCAACACTACCATGTTTTAAACTCGAAGCCTCAAAACTTCCCATTTTGCCATGGGTTTTTAACTGTTCCATTAAGCACTACATGGTATGATGAGGTCAGCATTCTTGCTCTTTTTCTGTAAAGCACCTGGCACAATTAAGTCAATGAACAGATCTCCTAGTCATTATAGCCAACCTTAAATTCTCTGTAAACTAGAAGCCAGGCTAAGAACCAAACTGAGCAGCTGCACAGAATGCTGATACCAAACTTTTCTGCCACCTGATTCTTGCAATGCCACTGGTGCATTTATCTTGGGCTCCCAGGAATGACCCTGAGCACAGCACTGCAGCAGGTCAGTGGGGCAGAGGAAAAGGCGCTACACCAAGCTGCAGGGGCGCAGCCATGCTTTCATCACCCCCTAGGAAAGCACCCACATGCAAACACTGCACTGCCACAGCAGCCAAAACAGGGAGCACTGGCAGCTGCAAACCAGATGATGATGTCTGGAGGGAAAAATCAGCAGGGAAGTCCTCCAGGACAAAAGCAAGTATGGCAAAGCAATGTAAGTGTGAAAGAGAAAACTCTTCTTCCAGAAACTGCACAGGCTTCAAGGAAAAATGAAAAAAAAAAAAAAAAAAAAACAAAAACCACAAACCCAACCAATAAATCAAGAGTTGAGTCAGCCATCAGTAGCATGAGGCAAACCTGAACAAAAGCCAAGAGTAAGAATACCAAAATACCATTTGACACCCTTCTTACAGGTCTAGATCTGATAATATGATGAATCACAAACACTTCCATCTCCTTTTCATATCAGAATTCAAAAAGAATATACACATCTTCACAAAACACATTTAGTTGCCATATAATATACTTGGATTGGAACAAAACTTGCACTTTGAAAATTTTTTTTTAAAAAAAGGTATGAGAATATTCCCTCACATATCTCCACAAAATTTCTTCTTTAAAATGTGACAAGCAAAGGGCACAGAGACTGGACCTAGAAAAGCATTTTTCTCCTGATGATATTCTGTACCTTTTACTGTATTTACACTGAAGTAAATGAACAGAAGTCTGAAGAAATTAAACACTTTCGAGTGCTAAAATCAAAACATAAGCATACAATTTTTTAATTTCAGTATTTTAAAGTACAGAAAGTGGAAACTATGAATATCAAATACAAATTTAAACAAAGCCACTTGTCCTCCCCTAGAATAATCAATGTGAGCTACTTATAGAAACTTACAAATTTAAAGTAAAATCAAAACAAAATAAATACTGTACATACACTTTCCCTGCCTGCAGGCAAAAGAGGATGGGAAATACTGTTATGAATTGAAAAAAATGCTCTTAAAGCTGCAGCATCCCATTTCCCAGCCAAATACTTAACACAGTAGTGCGTTTCTGTAAAAAGGAAGACACACATACACCGACCCCTAGTGAGCAGACAAGCTAGTATTTTCAGAAACATTAAGAAGGAAAGATAGAAATTAGACTATGAGAGTAGAAAAAGGAGGAAAAGACAAATGGGCCAGCAAAACATTACTACAAAACTAGTAAATATAGCCAAGAACTAGCCCCGGGTTTGGTTTGTTTTTTTTTTTTTTTCAAATTCCATGTTTGTTTTTTCTTTAAAAAAAAGATTCACCAAAGCATTGGCAGCAATAGACATTTCCCAGCAGAAGTGACAATACATATCAATATAATCTCTTAAAGTGATCCCTTTCATTCCCTTCCCACAGCATGAAACTCTTATGGCTTAATTTATATTAAAAGTAGAAAAAGTCCTTTTTTTTCCATACAGAAATGCAGCCTATGAAGAACATGCATCTCCTTATCAGTGCTACTTTCATTTCCCATCCACTGCATGACTTATCATTCATACTCTCCCACAAAGAGGGTTATCAGGGTGTTTTTTTGTTGGGTTTATTTTTTGGAAAAATGGATGTTGCAGCTTTTCATCTTGTTTAATGAGAAATAGTAAGGCCCTTGGTTCCATTTATATTTCTTCTGTCATAGGTAGCTCACTCAGCCCCAGAACTACAAAAAGCTTCTAATGGTCTGGAAGTATTATGTGAGTGACACTCTGGAAAGACACAAGGCTTGGGAGTCGTGGTGGGAGTGTGAAGGGACAGGTGGGCATGTGGAGCCTAAAGAGGGCACTGGTCACTGGGTCATTCTAGTTTCAGTTCTCCACAGCTACCAAAAGGAGGGTAGGCAAGATTCTCAACAGCTCTGGCTTTGAAATCCTGCAAAAATTTTCAACACTTGCAACTTTATGGTCTTGTGAGCAAAGGTAGCTTATGCCTTAGAGCAAAGCCCAGGGAAAGCTGAAGCATCTAAAATGTGGTCGTGACACTGTGCTCTCTTACATCTCTACTAAAGGTAACACAAGTACTTCAACCACCAAAAACAAAATTAAAAAATCGAAACCCCCAACCCCCCTGTGTGATCAGAAAACAACAATTTTAACTCTCAACATCTAACACTTCCAAAATTCTCTTTAAGAATGAATTCATGTAGAGTATTACAGGTTGCATAGGTAATTTACCTCAGAGGTCAACAAAGGCTACCCTGTAGCCAGGGTTTATTAGCAAGTACAGTAGGAGAAGAAAAGGGAAACTTGCTGGAAGTGTCTTTGATTATAGTTTCTAGGTGGTCTTTCCATTTTACGTTTCTTTTTTTTGCAATTGTTGGAACGTGAGAACTTAAGAGAGTGGGGAAAATCCCTACAATATTTCATTTCCTATTGTTCTGCCTACAAAAAAATATAAAAGAAAATAGAATTGAGTTTTACGTCAAACATGAGTTCTCTGACTTTTCAAAAAAGATTATCCTTGAAAACAAGTTACCATAGCAGGTGTTGTCCAGCCAGTGTTCCCTACTCCCGCCCTCCTCCACCCCAAGTGAGACAGCAAGGAAAAAAAATTGGGCTTTTTCTCTCCACTACAACAACACAAGGTTCAGTCCATCTACAGAAAGATTGGTGCAGAAGTGATTTCAGCTAGAACACAATAAATATATCTCTACATACAAGTACACAAAACAAGTGAGGTCACCACATCCTCTTCATGAGCTACCAGAATATTTCTTTTTTCCCCTTTGTTGTTTTTCTTTTCTTTTAATACTGCTCAATATGGCAATTTCTTTTGAATTACTTGTTCTGAGTTGGAACATCATATTTAATTTCTGCTGGAAGCATGGATATTTGAAGAAATTGGGAATGAACCTCTGCCTGTTGACAGCTGTGAAGAGACTATTACATAAATTCATGACAGTGGAGAGCCACTTGGAACAAAAAAAGTAGAAAATTAGAGTAAAAGAAAGGATAAAACCAAGAAGAAATAATATATATGGGTCCAGCCATATCTATGTTTCAACAGTAAGATACAGATAAATAGCATGGATGGGCAGAAAAGAGACTTTGAATACACCAATCACATGTACAAGAAAGCATACTCTCTATTTTAAAATTCCTTACTCCAGATTCTATTCTGGCATACTTTTACTTCAGACAAAATCTGTCTTTAAGGTGAGAGAACTCATTCTTTATTCTGCTCTGCATCTGACTACTGCCCTAAACTGGAATTTTCTATCATTAGAAATGGTACAGCCAGCAGGAAGGAAACAGTTTGGTTCAATATGCTAAAGCTAAAACAGTTCCCAAAGCCTGGCAGGCATTAAACCATTTGCTCAAGTTTAAACGAAGAGAAAATTCATATGGGTATTTAATTTTAACTAATATTGACAACACAGTTTATTTCTTTGACTTACTTTGGTGAGAACATATTAGAAGATAGTTAAAACAGTCTCTTTTAACTATTTCCATCTAGAACACATAGCACCTGAGAACAGCAAGTCCTTATAGACATTTTCAGCACCTGTAGAATACTTCTTAGCTTATCTTCTGCATTTTAGAAATCCTTGACTACCTCCATTCCAAATATTCTAAAGGTTGATAACTCGTGTTAAATTTAAAAAGTTAAGAAGACTAAAAATTTGGTTTTGTAAAACACTAATTAGCAAGCAAAAAAAAAGTTTAAAAATTCACTTATAAAAGTCACAGAACAAATTAAGTCATCATAATGTAAAAGTAGGGCTGCAAAAAAACATTCCTAAACTATAATTTTCAAGCTCCAGACAAAGTAAAGCTATGAAAGCTACCTGACTTGTTTGCAGTGGCACTATATTTTGATGTTTCTCCATTTAGAAACAGGATAACATAGTGCTAACTGGTTCTGACCCTGCAGCAATAAAGAACATCTGACATCAGAACTATTTCCACAAATATCTAAAGGCATTCATAATCTAGCCTAAATAAAAATAACTCTGCACAAATATTCTGGAAAATAAAATTGAATGTGTTTTTAAACCACAAGAGAAAATTATTCCAGTATAGGATATGGAGGAAGGAAAAGATGGAGTGGAAAATTAAAATCAATTTGATGACTTGGGACAGCTATGCAGGAGTATTTTTACTCTTACCAATCAAAAAAAAAAAAAAAAAAACAAAAAAAACCCAAACCCAACCAAACAACAATATTGTTGTCATTAGGATATTAATTTTGGCTGGACCCTGCAAAATGCCCTTTTTCCAGAATCAAGTAAAAGTATTCCCCCCTTTCTGCCTTCATCCCCGTCCCTCAAAAGTTAAATATTTAATTTTATATTACAGAAAAATACAAATTTTAAATCAAAATTATTTACAATAATTCAGAATTGACATTTGCTATCAGCTCTGTATGAAGCCTGACACAAATGATCATTCTGATACCAGTAAGCTACTTAAATGCTTATAATATATGGACCAGTTAAGACTTTTAATTTGCTGTCTCGCCCAGCTTTGAAAGCAACACATGTTCTCCTGCTTTCACGACTCTTGAGTAAAATGTGTTTAACATACAATAACAACACTTTAATGCTTCTTCCATGCTACATTAAGTAAAATGCCAAATCTTATGACTGTAATGTGTATCTTATGAGATATTTGAGAGCAACTGTTCTGAAGAAACATTTATCTTAACTGATGCCCCGTTCCTCCAAAAGATCTATCGGGTCCTCCTCCTTTGTACCAACTCTTAAATAACTTGCACAAATACAAGTTCAGGGAGTCTTTTTACATAAGAAAATCATCACAGAGAGATCATGAGGAGGAAAATATGTACTCAGATTTGGAGGAAAGAGGTGGAGTTTAAAACAAGTTAGCTACTGGACTGACATAAGAAAATTATTCTGTCTTTAGGAGTCTCTTCTAGTCCATTAAATAAATAAATCTGATATTAAAAAGGACAGGTCAAAAAATAATCAAGCTGGCAGAGAATATGCAATTTGCAAGTCAACAGAAGCCCAGCCAATAGCTTACAAAAAGCAGGAAAAAAAATAAGATTCCTTATGCCTTAATTTAAAAAATAATTAATAATGCATCTCACCCCTATTTAAGACTATAACCTGAATATCAAATTTAGGAGTCCAGACTAATCACAATTAATGTGGCTCTCCACTGCACCAAACACACATTATCAAAACAATTTAAAACTTTCACATTATTAAATCTAAATTAATAACCCCCCCCCAGAAAAAGTCTTCCAAATAAATAGTTTCTTAAATGAATTTTAAAGTTGTGAAAAATCTATCAGAAATAAATTATTGATAAACCACCTTCATCATCTTCCCCTCATTTATCTAGGTCAGAAACTACCAGCAACAAATGATATTCAAGCCCTGATGAGAGACTATTTCTCACAGTCCGTGTCTCTCTGAAGATTTCCCCGTTCCCGTATGGTTATTGCTGAGCAGGTGTGGCACAGTGAAAATGCAGCATTGGGTTGGTTTTTTTTTGTGTGTGGGTTTTTTTTTTCCTTTTTTTTTTTTTTTTTTTTTTTTCTTTCTTTCCTTTGTTCATCAGGCAGTGTTTTCTATGGTACATGCAAGTCTGCTTCAAGCAGAGGAATAACAGCAGCTCCAGGCTCTGTTGCCCTCAATACTGGTCTGTGTAGGAAAGACAGCAGTAGTAGAAGTAGCAGCTACATTAAACAAAGAAGCGTGCATGGCCATTCCGGTTCAGCTTCAGGATCTTCCCAAGGCGCTGTTTAGCAGTTGCCATTCCTTTCTTTGGACGTTTGCCTGAAAAACCCAAGCAAGGACTCCGGTCAGGAATTTCAGAATGAATTTTAATCATTGTAGAACAATGGTGAAACCCAGCTTTCAAGCTGAAGCAGGTGAAATTTTCACCGGAATCAGTTTGAAAAACAAATAGGGAACCAGAATAGTTTAAAAAACCCCCAAATCCAGGAACTGTTTTCCCTAAACTCTGGCTAGAATTCTCATAAATAAAATAGGTATATTATTTACAAATATTTTCAGTCTATGAAGGGCAGTGGGTGTAACAGGGAAGAACTTAAACTGAGTTTCCTGAATTTTACTCAAGTAATTCCTTTGAGTATATTACAGAATATAAACCAGAAACTAAAACCTATATAGTATGCTCACCAGACTATTTCTGAAGTGTTAGGGTTTCTAAGCCTTCATTTCAATAAGCAAATCTGATGCAGGCCAGTTAGATCTCTTTTAATTCCACCTCCCCTATTCTGTGCCAAAATCTGTGTGTCCACAGCATGCCCACTGTGTATTTTTCCTCAAGATCTAATTCAGTCCTTTACTCAGTTTCTGCATTTTAGTCATCGACTTCCCTCCCCCAGCCCACTTTGGCAAGGGGGTGGAGATAAGCATTACCTTTTGTTGCCTGGTTGCTAATAGGGGGTGGATTTGATGCTGGCCTCTTTGTTGGGTGCAGTGGTACAGACAAGGACGTTTCACCATAGGGCCTGTCAGGGCTAAGGCTGCCATCACTCAGCTGGCATTCTGCTTGCATCAGGCTGGAGTCTCGTGTATATTTGCCATGCTGAAAACTCAAGCTGTTGCTGTGGACTATGCTTCTGTTTTCCTGAACCTTAAGACTGCCTTCTGATGCGCCCTCCTTCTTGATATATTTGTGAGTTTTATTTGCATCCTAGGATGGAAATGAGAAGAAAAGATGTACAAAAGTTAGTAGCTTCTGGCTACAGGTTCACTTTAATTTTTCTGATTATACTACTGTGTCCTTGAAACAGGTATTTCAGTTCTAGCAGTATCTGGTCATTTTATGAGTCCATCATTTCTTTTAGAATAGATACCTCTTAAAAATAACATACAACATAGTCTTTGTGCAAGCTTTTCCATATGCACCATGGGGCAATGCTGAAGTTTAAATACACATATTAATGTACTGAATTCCTCTACTTTTTGTTTTCAGTTTACAGTGACCAAAACAAATGCAACTGTCCTTGATTAAACCAGCCACTATAACAAGCCATATCATAAGCACTGACTACTTTAACAGGTAATTTGTTTTCAATATTCAGCTGATGAAAGAAAAAATGCTAAATTGGGAATTACAAACTGTAAAGGAGTACCATGTAGTCAGATAACCTTTCAAAACAAACACTATAAAGCATGCAGTTAAAAACAATGCTATTCAATGGCTCTAATTTTGCAACTGTAATTGTTCCTGTTAATTATTCTAATACTTCTAATACAGACAAATTCAGAAATACTAAAAGAAGTTGAGAGTGTAGAAAAGCTCAGAGTGTAAAGCACACAACCTTTCATTCCTTGCTGTATTCCGTCTGGACATCAGAAAATAAAAATATTCCTGCCTACTAGCTGTTGAAAACTATCAGTTCAGCAGTACCAATTTCTAAGCAAGTATCGTTACTATACATACTATCAACATGTTCCACTTGTTCTGATGTTCTGGTAGGGAATAACAATGAATAAACAACATAGTGCTTCCCCACTTAGAGTGAATATAAATTCACGCGTTTTTAATGCAGTACTTTTTATTTTTCTAGATATTGCCCTGTACACCTTAATATTAGGCACCATGAGAGAAAATAATTTGAAAGGAAAAAACCCAAAACAACAGTGAAAAAATGCATGACAAAAAAAACCCAGTTACCAGAACCAGAAGTATCTGTCAGACACACAATGTGTTAAGGCATGTCCACCATGCCTTCTGCCCTTACAATTTCCTGATCTTTTCTCCTATTAAAATGTGTTCAAAATATTCTAAACATTCCTTTACCTGAGGGGTAATCCTCGAAGCTTCATTCAGGTGTCTAGTCCATGCTGAAGTTCCCAAGTCTCCTTCCTCCTCCTTCACAGACCTGCCTACAGAGAGGTTCAACAAGCTTAAATTTTAATACTTTTAATCTAGGCACAACTTTCCCGTTCATGTAAGGATGCCACAAAACGTTAGATGGAAATATTTAGAAGGGGTATTCTTATGACAAGCTAAGTTTGCCCCAATTTTCAGAAGTAGTATTTACTTTTATAGAAAAAACCACCAACAAGACAAAACCACAGTATACAACCTTTGAAATGTCAGTCTGATTTATTTAAAAGCTACTAATCTAGTAACTACAAATCTAAAAATGTAACTTTAAGTTACAAAAGCACTGTGTCCAAAAGCAGGGAGCAGCAGTGTCCTTAGTTCAGATACCTACCACATTCTATGGTTTTGTGGCTCTGAGATGGCTGTCTATCTTTATGCCGGCTCCTGGGGTAGCTTCTGTGTTCCTGAAGAGAGGTTCTTTTATTTGTGCAGTCTGTGCTTTGAGTATGACCTGGTAAACATGTAGTATAGTGCAATCCTGCCATAGAAAGCATGCCCTGAATAGCTTCTTCTTCTGTACTTGTCGAGGTAGGACATTCCCTAGGAAAATCAAGGGAGTAGTAAGCAGTTCAAAACACAACCTTTTGAAGGACCTTTTTTTTACATTGCTATAAAGTAGAACCATAAATTCATGCTAAAAGGTCTAACATTTATAAAAATGCCCACAATGTGCTTACTTTTTACTGGGAGTTTCATTTCTGGATGGCTTCTGGGTATTTTGACAAAGGTCTCTTGTGACCTTAGATTCCTCTTTGAAATTTGATGTTACTTCCTGCTTCTCTTCATCACCTGAGCTTTCTGACTCCTCTGTGGAGGAATCCTTCTGCTGAAACAAGAGGAGACAGTATGCAGAACAGTCACCAGAACTCCTAAGTGGAGAGTCTACCTTAATTTATGCTAAGTGAAGAATTCAAAAGCTTGAAGGTCCAACTTCATTGTACTTATAGTATCCAGAATGCAGTTAATCTGAATATAGTGGCTGAGATGCTACACATTCAAATTTTGTAATACTGGTAAGTACATGTTCCACAATACAGAAAGCATCTCCAAAATCCATTTTTTACAAAGCACCACACATATTACACCATATACAAATCACTGCATTCTCTTTACTGACAGTATTTAATTACTTTTACCTTCAATATTCAAAGTACAGGGAAAAAATACAGAGCTATGGTTCCAAGCAGCAGACAGAACTGATGCCTAATATACATATAACGGGACACATTCTGCCCCAGAAAACTGCTTCTGGCTCTTGCTCTCACAAAATATAACTTCCTTTCACCATCTCTGATGAATGACAAATGCTCTCAGGTAAATCCAGAAGACAGCAGGAACAGAGACACAACAGCTGTTACCTCTCTTACAGAGGCACAGCCTCATTTCATGAATGAAAGAGCTTTTCAGCTCCTGCTGAGATTACAGCTTGTATGGGCAGGAGCTTCTCAAAGGTGGAGCAGCCATATGTGAGTCAATATGCCTTTACAGGAAGCAGGGGCTACAGGACATATGTTCCATCCTGGTAATTCAGACTAATCTATTTTCAACAAGTACAGAGAACATCACAATTTTTTTTCAAGCCAAGGAATATATATGACACTCAACTGAGGTTTTGAAAACAGACGATCAGAACATCAGGGAGTCATGATCCTTAAAGACTGACACCATTATCCCCATCATCAAAACAGAACTGGAATAACTGAAGTGCATTTTATCATCAATAATATATCTTTATACAATAGTTTGATTCACATCAGCAGCTTCCTAATCTTTGACCCTTAGAAAGTGATATAAATGGGCAATTAAATTATAACTATGATTCAGCGTTAGTAATAAAGGTATTGTTTTGTTAAGATCCTCTTCAGTACAATAAAAAAACATTTAAAGGATTTACAGGTGCTAGCGAGAGAACTAATTTGGGATACGTCATTACAAAAGACAAACTTCAACATGCAGAACTGTTATTAGTTATTCCATTAGACACTGTTAGAAATTAAAATGCAGGAGAATTTGGAAAGAACTAAGAGTAAGTATAGCATAAACATAAAACATTGACTTATTTACAAAGTCATATAAAACTGGCTATATTCTCCTGTGAAGATGAAATAGATCACTTCTGAGTAACTACTGATTCTGTGTCTTAGAAAAGGAAACCTTCTGAGCCAAAGTTGCTGGCAATGCAGTTTAGGAAACCAGAAGAAACCACACCATGAAGGCTTTTATCACTTACTCCAACATCTAGATTAGGTAATGATGAAAGTCAGCAAGTATTTTTAAAAAAAAAAAATCTTGACCACCATTGAAAAAGTAGGAATTTGAAGACTTCTTGTAAAGTCATATAATAGGCTGACAACTGAAAGACAGATCAAGGCCTTAGCCTTCCAGAACCATGAGACAAAAATGTAAAGTAATCATGTCCTCTTACTGCTAACCAGTTAAAATTTAAATTATGAACAAACCCAATTTGCAAACGAAAAGAAATTATACACACACATTTCTAAATTCTAGAAGTCGTATTAAAAAATATGTTTGTAAAGATCTATACATATGTGTGCATTCATACTTCATTTAATTCTGAAAAAATCACCACAATCTAGACCCTCAAATGGAGGATTCCCATCTATTTCCTATAGTCTAAAATTCCTGAATCAGATTTAGCCACTTGAGGTTGTTTATAAAACTGAATACCTGTAGATTGTTTCCTATTAATCATGCTCTAAATTAAAACTGTGGTAGATAAAACTGTAGATAAAACTCTAAAATAAAACTGTGTGGTAGGTACTCATAATTTGGATGATGAAATTTAGACCTGTTATTAAAGAAATAAATAAAGCAACTAGGATCTGACTTCTCAGACTATGCTTGTTCCAAAACAGGGCTCATCCTCTGCCAACCCCACTGCAATGACAAAGAAGATAAAATTTGCAAGATAGCATATCTTATCTTTTTTCTCAACACTAAAATAAATGAAGAATGAAGCAGCAGAGCAGATTGTTTTGAGATACTAATCTGAACGAGAACTAAATCCTTTGTTATTGCTGTTTTAACACCAACTTTGACCAGATAAATCTGAAGTATGTGAGCAAAACTATATTTAGTTGCTTCATTCATTTCTGAGGGGTTTTTTTAGATGTACCTGTGTAGTGCAATCAGGCTCAGATTCTTCTGAATCAGAAATATCAGAGTACTCTGAGGATCCATTCCTGAGTTCTGATTTCACACTTTCAAAGAACACTGCAGAGAGAAGAAATAAAATATAAGACACAACATTCGTTATGTTAATGTTCAACAATTATTTTTGAAGCAAAACCCAAGAAACACATATTTGGTTTTTAGGAGTCTGTAAACAAAGGCAAATGCACACACTGATCTGGTTCATAAGTTTGCTTAGGACAACAGTGAGTTGTCTACTGCTGACCAATACACTCCTCATGCAATTGAGTAGATTGCAATTGAACAGGAAGATAAATCAGCCACAGCAGGAGTTTATATTTCTTCCTTCCTACAGAGCACCCACTCCAGAGATGGCACCTTGAGCAGTTTATGCTTTTGTGTACTGGCTGGAGTCAGAATAGTTCTCACCAGCAGGTACCCTTAAAAGACTTAAAAAGTTCTGTCCCAAAGAACCACAAGCAGGAAACACATTTCCAAATGTTTGGATTCCAAGGCTCGAGGCCAGTGAGCTGTACGTATACCTGCGTCAAGGCTGCTGGTAAAAATCTTGATTAAGTACAAATTTGTTAAAGATGACAATGTGAAGTTCAGGTAGCACAAGTTTTTTGGAGAAAAGCAAAATAGGGTAAAAAAATTATGAATGTGTGTCAAGAAAATAGGGTTAAAGACAGAACGTTCACTTTAAAAGTATTTATAATTTCATACAAAACAATGCTAAAAGCAAAGCTGCACAAATCAGAAATCAACTCTAGAATGAAGTAAAGTAAAATTGAAATGCTGGTCAGTTTTCAACATAGTTTTATATGAAAACACATAAAAGAACACAATTCTTCCTAACTGTAATGATGCAGGAATAAAGAATGTACCCATAACTATGTATACACTGCAATTCTAGTTGAGGTTTGCTGCTATTGAAGACCACGGCAAAGATCACAATTAGGCATCAAATATATTTCAAGGGATATTACTGATTTCTAAACACTACACAATGACAATTACTTTTAAAGTCAGGAAGAAAGCTAACATGAGACTTGTCGTCAGAAGCTGGGACCAAAAGCTAGAGAAGACTTACTAAACTTAAGATAGTATTAGAAAGAACCATGAGGAATATCCAAGCACATGAAATGAGCAACACCACTGTATAGGATATTAAGTTAAATAAAGTAATGCTCAACATGTAACAATAAAATTAGTATTTTTAATTACTGCAGCACAAAACAACCCGAGGGACTTCTGATGATAACTCATGCCTTTGGCTCATTTCAAAAGGGCAAGTAAGATTCCAGGATAAGCAACAGCATGAACAACACAGAAAACATAATTTTATAGATCAAAAGAATTTTTCTTTAGACTACTATCTTTCCCAAGAAAACAGATGGCTCCATATGCCTCCAGAGACAAGGAGGAATATTCCCAAAGTTGGGTGAATGAGAGTAGTCATTATGTGTGAGATCAGGCTAAGACACCATGAATTAAGAAAAATCTCAAACCACCTTCCCTTCATCCACAGAAAGTATCTTGCTCAATTAAAGATACTTAATGAAGCACTTGATCTTTGTCCCTCTGCTAACACTGGGTCACCATTTAAAACCAGGATCTTGGCATGACACACAAAGCTAGATAGAGCTCAATCTGTTTAAAGGCATCTGTCTGTGGACATTCCTCTTGGCCTCAATCCTAGTAAGAACAACCAAAGTTGGCAACTGCTACAGGAACAGGTAGTTCCTCTTCTGGAATTCTCTGTGGACAATGTCTTTCCCCACTCTCTCTCTCCCATCTCACTTAAGGTAAAATAATCACACAAAGGTAACAGGAAAGTTTGAAGATGCTCGGTATTCAATCAAAAAATCAGCAATAGTCCTGAGTGCTCAGTTTTTGGAAGAACAATTCGAACATTCACTTCTAGTTCTAAGCACACTTAATACATTTGGATAATCACTGCCATATTCATTCTGTATCAAATAAGAACAGTAATTTTGAAGAAAAGCTACTATTTCTCTGCATGATTTAATCTTTGATTCAAATGCAAAATTTAGTTTGATTTGCTTAGTTTCATTTTGGAAGTGAAAAACCACTGCAGTAAGCCTTCACTCAACAAGCTGTTTGCCCTGTTTCAAGAATACCCAAGAGAGACTTCTTTCATGTGCAGTTTTTTTAATACTGTCCCCTGTGACATCTGGAAGCACAGTCAACAGGGATTATAGTTTGCTTTGTTAATGAAAAAGATTAAATATTTTATTCAGGGTGACAGCAGAGTCAAATGCTATGGACTGTTGTGCAGGAAACTCAGGAAACTCTAAGTTTCTAGAGAAGTCTTATAGTTAGTGTTGACTTCAGTTTCCTATTAGACATCTTCTGAGCCCTTTTAAGCTCTACTGTGAAAGGATGTGACTTAAAATTAAGCAGAGAGCTGAACAGCTAAGTCAAAGACTAATTCTATCTGCACACAGATAGAGCTATTAAAAATAGGCACTGGCAACAGGCATTCAGTATTGATACTTTACTAATACATTGTGTGATCATCACTGCTGAACACTTGGCAGGAGAGCTTGAGGCTACCAAAGGACCACAAAGGATGAGTTCCTAGTGAGGGGTGGTTTAAAGCACTGTAAAGTGAAGTGTTTTACACTTTACCTAAGTTCTTTCCTAACCTTGCAGATTACAAAGGTTGAATGCATAAGATTTTATTATTTTTAAATTATGTCTTATCACTTGTATGGAATAAAGCAATTCATTAGTAAAACATACAAAATTATATGATTAAGTATGAAAAAAAATTGAACAGGAAAAGCAAAATATAACAGGTTTAAAATTAGTTACATATTATGATCTTTCATTCTCTACAGTGAAATGATGCAATGAGCTTTTCATTTTTTTCACTATTCAATGAGGTATATTTTTGTTTTAAAAAAAAAATCAAATCAGCATTCTAACATTATGAAGCAGACCTAGAGTAAAAGATGCTCATCCAGAAAACCAATTAAATCTCCACTGTGAAAAGTGCTGTCCATAGCATTTGAGAGAGCACGAACATAAAAATGTGAGTTTTACTTTTCATCTCTATCCTGTTAGCCTCTTCAGTAGAGAAATAATATTTAAGGAATGTTATGTGTTATTTCTAATACTGCTCCTTTGATTTATTTCTTTATCATCTTTATACTCAGTCTGACTGAAATATTTTGAAAGGTTAGACCCTCATTGAGGCCATCAAAATGTTCAACTGAGAGGACTTGGAGACAATCTTACTGTTCAGTGGTTTCTGGGCATCTGCATTCCCTTCTCCTTCAAATCCTGAGGCCTGGTCTTCTACCTTAACAGCTGCCTTTTTCGACCTTGTCCTGTCATCTTCATCTTCACTGTCTGCTGTGTAAAGACTTCGATCTGTAAATGGACGTCTCTCATCTCTTCTCACAAGAAAAAAAAAAAAAAAAGAGAAGTCAGTTTTAAAAACCTGAAGCAACTGTTTTCCTTTCATTATTTACAACACACTCTAAAGATGTAACAGTAATATTCTCATCTCTCCATTATGAATTGTAGGTACTCTCATTTGCTTCCTATCCAACTGTCACTTCCACAAAGATACTTAGTTTAACACAAGAGTACTGTTAATGAGAGGCACTCTTATACATGGATACAAAGCAACTTTTTCTACTTTGAAGCATTCCCTTCAGTACAGACCCCACAGACCAAGTAATGAAATACTGCAACAAAGGAGCATGCAAAGAATCCCTTCCTCTTCATTCCCTAACTGTGGCTCCACTAGGGGACAGCAGACAGACATTGCTTCTGTATTCCTAACCTGACTCTTGCTGCTAAGAAAGAACTTAACAGCTCTACAAATAGAAATACTAACATTTAGCATGCACCAGACCATAATGACCAGGAAAAAGTATCTACAAGCCATCCTTTATACCTAATTATTCTTCCATTTGACAGCAGAAGGCGAAGATCATTGTCTTTTGTTCTCCATTCAGGTACTGTAGAAGAGGGCTGAAAGGGCTTGTTAAACCTCCCATTCAGTTTTGAGCTTGTGATATCCTAAAAAAGTAAAAGCAATTTTGCTTATTATCTATTCCTATGAACTCAAATGTTTTTTCTGCACTCCATAAAACATTAAATCCACTACCAGGATGGTCACCACCTGGATAACCAACTGAAAAAAGCTAAGACAGAACATGTTTGTATGTAAAAAACATCAAGAGACAACTGTGCCTTCTCCTTCCTTGAATCATCTATACTCTCCTAAGCACCTGAAACAAATACAACCTTCCTGAAGTACTCCTCTTATGTTTCCTTTGGAGAAATATCAATAGACTCAGGCAAGCCAGAGGCTGGGATACAGCTCCAGCAACTCCTGGATTGGGTATGTGCTCCCAGATATTAGTATCTCAGAACTGATTTAAAGGACAGCAAAACATCAGTAATGGAAAGTAACCTGCCTTAAGCAGAATTTTCTTAGAACTTTCTGAAACAATCTATCGATACCTCAAATGACAAAGAGCTCTAGTCTGTATTCTTACACATCTTAAAACTATTTTCTTTTCAACAGAGATTAGAAAACTACTCTGGTTTTGGTTTTCCTTGCACATAATTTCATACTTGCCTCTTCCCACGGTGACATCTCCAGCCTTTTCAGTACCTCCCTGGTGTGGAGTTCCAGGATGTCCAGATTAGAAGGAGTTTTGGTAGCATGGTCTCGCAGCTTCCTCACCCTTCGTCTGGAGTGGTGAGGGGAAGCTGTTTCATGTGACGATCGTGAAGTTGGAGACACACCAAGAATTCCCTGAGTTTTAACTAATTTGCTGTTTTCCTCCTGTAATTAAAAGCACTTTTCAGAATAGTCTCTGAGGAATAAATCCACATATTTAAGAGCGGCTTCTTATTCATCTAATTAAATGTAAATTATGTACGGCAAATTGTGAGACCTTTTAGAGAGATAACAAAATGTTCATTTGGATTTGATGTACAAAGTTTAGTTCTACTGCACCTCTTTCTCATTTAAGGTCTTTATGCTATTCCACAAGAGTAGTGGCCACCAAATAAATAAGTGCCACCAAAAACACAGTTTTATTCAGGAAGGCAGCATAGGGTGGACATGTATTGGACACAATAGATCACATCCCCTCAGATCCCCTCTCTTCACACGGTAATATGAGATTTTCAAGAATCAATGATCGCTGAAGAATAAAGAAGCAAAACACTGGTATGGAAAAAAAAGAAAAAAAAAAAGAGAAAGGGAATCCCTCCCCCATTGACTATATACCTATGTAAAACAGCCACAACAGAAGAGTGAGCAAGAGATGACAACTGGACCAGAACTAACTAACAAGTAGATAGGAGAATGGAATATAAACAGAAGATCAAATTGAAGTCTTTAACAACACATTAACTATAATTACATTAATTAGTTATAAATAACTAGATTTTAGAAACACTAACAAGTAATTTTTAGATTTTAATGGTGAAATTAACAAAAAAAATGCATAAAGCACTCACT
Organism: Certhia americana; assembly: GCA_018697195.1. Classification (NCBI taxonomy): domain Eukaryota; kingdom Metazoa; phylum Chordata; class Aves; order Passeriformes; family Certhiidae; genus Certhia; species Certhia americana. The sequence continues at coordinate 56,938,230 of CM031879.1, read as the reverse complement.
ATCCATTTTTTTAATCTGAAATACCCATAGTCTAGTATTCCAAACAGTTTTTCTCTTGATGTTCTATATTAAATGAATGGTAAATAAATTAAAAGGTGAATATAGTCAGTCAGAACCATAACTATGATGGAGTTCCCTGATTCAAAGACTTATTTTCTGAAGGCTTTCTGAAAGGTAGGGTTGCCTCTGTTCTTACCTCTACAGAACGAATCACTTTAGAGAGCTCTTTGATGAGATGCCCAGGCCTAATGTTGTCTGGAATTTCAAAGGCATGTTCTGTTACAAGCTGTATGCAAAGGGGGAAGAAAAGATACTTAGTTCTCTTTTTTTTTTTTTTTCCCCCAGATAAAAGCAGAACTAATATGAATTAAACCAAACTACAAGGGACAAAAATAAAAGAAAACCAGATTAACTTCTGTAATAATGACCATAAACTGCCAGGACTGATACACACATGTTGTAGCTTCCAGTTCAAGACTTAGCAGTCAGCAGATATCCCTCAATGTCTCCAAGAATCCAAAGAAGAAAGAACACAAAGCCATACTGACAACCACTTCATTTTTTGTTTTTTTACCCTCAGTACAGTAATCACATTTTTTCTCTATACCATCGTCAGTAAAAAGCAATACTTCCGACATCCATTACGGTCATGACTTTAAAAACACCTCTAAGTCTAAGGGAATTCCACCCTGACAAAAATTTAATCTCAAGAGAAAAACAAAAATAATCATGAGCAACCAAGATTAAGATTTTTAGACATCTTCCTGACAACCAATTCTTAAAAATTACCTTCTTAGCGTATTTAAAATCTAACATGTTGGAAAACGCAACTCAGAAAAAAACACTATTCCTTATAAAAAATGATGAAAGTCGTAAGAGTTTATGTTCCCTTTAATCCTCTGAAACCATATCAGAGACAGATTTCACATATATACACACATAACGAAAGTCCAAAAACTCTACAGTTAGATCTAGCAAAAAATATTTTGTATTTAGTTTAAATGTCCCTCAGAACACTTTTAGTTAGAATTAAACAGATAAAACATCACTTAACACATAGGCTAGAAAGACTGACATGAATTCCTGTAATCAACTATTTAAATGGAAAAACATCCCAAATACTTTCAGCTACTCACATTTCAAAAATGAGATTCAGCAGCAAAATGATTCCTAGAAGCAATTTAATACTGTACGTGCATTTCATTGAACCTGGCTTCCCCTCAGTCATTAAAACAAATGCTTTCTCCCACTCCCAAAAAAACCCAACACCAGCATATAATCAGGATATGATTATTCATTTCAGTGCCCCTAATTCTACAGGGAAGATTAAATCAACTGCTATTATTTACCATTGTTCATTCTTCAAATGTATCACACCTCTACACATTCACCCTGGAGAAAACGCAGCTCTGTCACCAAACTGCATAATTTTTCCATCTGTTGGTCATTTTAGGACCATTCAATCCTTCCTACTTCCCTCTCTCTAAAAGATGAGTTTGAAATTCTCTAGAAAATGGCACAAAACAATCCCCTAAAATAATTCACCTATGCTGAAAAGACATAATCCACGACACAAATGTGGAAGCTCACGAGAGGGATTCTCATTTAAGAAGCATCCATTTGCCATTTATCAGGAGCTGTCTGAAATCTGCAGCATGAGCAGATCAAACAGCAATGCACAAAGTTCCTCCTGTCCTCACCTGCCTCCAAACCTATCACACAGGTGGGTCTGTTGCACAAGATGGGCTCAAGGATGAAGCAGGAGCCAGAAAAGATGGATGCAAGGTATGAAACATGATAGCTGGAGGACAGCAGACAATACTGTGGCTAAATCATTGATGCTCTGCACTTCCCTCACAACGGGTGTGTCTGCTCATCCAGTGGTTTGGGAATACTCACAGGTCTCATTAATAAGCATTCAGAATGCAGCAAGTGCAATTGATTTTTCTTCCACAGAGAAGCAGAAAACGTATCACATTCCACATGAACCAAAATACTTAATGACCTACTAGACAGTACACAAATGCTACACTACTACACTACAGCAACCTAGAAAAAAGGAATTCGAATCCAATTTCAAATCAAAATAAGGATTTATATAGGCTATGTTTGATCTCAGTTCAGTAGCCTGATCACTCGCCTTGCTTATTATCCATGCCACAGATGCAGAGATGGCTTGGATTCACATGTGGTTTAACAGCTTAGGCCAAACATCCTGTAAACACTGCAACATTGCTTGCTAAACAAGTGTTCATCCAGAATAGCAGAAACCAAGAGACACTGGAGAACCAACTCAGAGGGCCAGCAGAGCTTCACCTGGGATCAGAAATGCTACACAGGCTGGACCCCAGCACATTCCACACATAAAAACCACTTCTACATCTGCACCTCATGTTTGCTTCCACAGAGCTCATACTGCTGGATGCATTATTGTGCACTCACCATACATGTTGCATAGTAAGTTCTCTTAGAGTAAAATTTGTGGGCAGAGATAGTAGAGAGATCTCAAAGAGCCAGCTCAAGTCTGGCTTGCAACAAGGCAGCAACAAACTGGAATTAATACCCTCAGTCAGAATCAAACTGCCTGTCAGGGAACAGCACTTCCCAGGAGCACTGGTTCCAAGAGCGCTTATTAGCACAGGCACATGAAAAAACACATGGAGTTCGACCAGACCCAGTTCTGTGCCAAAACAAACAAGCTGTCCCGGAGAGAAGAGCACCAGCAAAGCCAGCACTGATGGCATACTTATGATTTTACAAGGGTCAATCAATGTTGAGCAAGGATAGTATTCAACTGAAGTTAATATTCCTCAGTCTGAATCTAAACCGACTCTTGAGCAGGTGCAGCTGAAATGTGCTTTCCAAACCACTGACATGAATGGGAAATACTAAACACCATGACATTCCATCCCTCCAATGCCTCAGACTAGGATTGATTGACTATATAAAGACATTTCTATATAAACACATTTCCAACTTTTAACTTTATCCTCTGGTATTCTTATCCCATCCTGAGGTAAAACAAGATTCTACTTCAGTCAGCTACAATACTTGAGCTTATTAAATGCTCTAATAGACTTGATTAGCATCATGGCATATAAAATTGTCATTATTACCCTTCCCCAAATCAGTAGTATATACTTTCAATAGACTTTTTCAGTACTCATTAACAGACTAAAATAAACTTGATAAGGGCATAGACCTTCACTTAGTTCTAAATCAAAACAGAGCTCATCAAAACAGCAAACAAAATCACTTATACTTACTTCTTTTTTCATCCATAATTTTAAAGCAGTAAGTAAAGCCTTCACTCCTTGCACTAAATAGCCTGGAGGCTGGAAACCATCTTCCCTCAGTTCTAAAAAGGATACAGAAACCAATTTAGAAACACATCAAGAGAAAAAACAATAGAATGATACCTACCCTTTAGCCAATAAAGTTGCCATTGTGGAACAGCACAGTAAAGGAAAAATTGTGCAAGCAAATGAAACATTTATGTGCACACTGTAACAACAGGAATGACCACGAAAACAACCAATCCAACCCTAAAGTGAAAACTTTTTTTTAACTTATTCTTGCATGAATTAGGGTTCATTTGCAACATACTAAAGGTCATTTAGGGAAAAAGAACCCAGATCTAAAGTACAGAACAAAAAAAATGCATTTGAAGAAAGAAATCACTTTCATTTCATTGAGAAATATTTTAGCAAAGAGGACCAGCAGGATGTGGGATGTATCTCTAAAGTAAAATTTGCATTGCTTATTCCCATACATATGCAAATGGATCACACTAGCATACTTCCACTTCCCAAACATTTTTTGTCACCCTTCCAATTATCACAGTTCTCCCTCAAATGGTTTACATCATTTTTACTCCCAAAATCAAAGGGACAGGGGGTGGAAACCACTCTGCTTCAGAAGTTTCTCTTCGTAAGGAAGTTGGTGTTCCCAACTGATTGCAATTCTTTTTCATTCTCTCTTTTGCTTCATGGGATAAAAAAAGAAGGGAAAAGATAAATCCTCCATAAATAGCTAAAAGTAAATTAAAACCTCTCTCATGTTCCTGATAAATATTTCCTTTTCCACTTGTCAATAGCAAATGGATCAACACTAGAACCATTTGGCTCATTTTATTCCTTTAAAAGAATATACTAATAAAACACCATTCTTATGGATGATGTATTAGGAAGCTGGCAGAAAAAGGAAGGTTCTGTGAGTAAACATCTGTTCCTCTCTCAAAGACCTCCTACCTGTTAAAGGGTAGGAGAGGTACTGGCAGCAGAAATCTTCCTGCCCATTAGCTGATTCCATTGATAAAATTTTAAGAATACAATGGAGTACCACAGGCTGAGTATTTTAGATTCAACAGAAACAACTGCGCAAACTAAAAGTAATTCCAATTAACGAGTACAGAACACATTGCCCATTTTGAAACCCCAAGGATTAAGAAAAATGTTTAGGTGAATGCAATAATACTTATGAAACAATTTCTGCCAAGGAAAAGTCAAAATCAAAATGTTTGTGATGCTGTTACCATTTTAAAAGAAGAAGCAGAAAGACATGCTGTGTTGATTTTGCTTACTGACCTGAATTTCATAAAATGTACTGCTAACAGTTGGGCATCATCATTACCCCACAAAACCGAACTGGCATCATCCTTTATTCTTAAAAGAAAGGATTCTGACTAGCAAACACCTAATTCATATGAGTCTTGATGCCAAAATCCAATATAAACCTTACCCTAGCCATAGAAACATCATTTTTTATATTATAGGTCATAGCATTGTTCATTGACAAAACATCTGCTAAACCAAAGATTAAACAATACATGAGAATAAGCTTCACAGCTCTTCCCTAAGACACAAGCCACAGGAGGCTCCTAGCCTATGGACTCAAGGAGCCATGGGATAAAAAGGGCAGAGGGAAGAATGGGGTGAACAGACACAGCTAATAGCTAAATCTTACAGAAACATACATGTCCCACTGCTTTTCTAGCAGGAACACAGCTCCTATGCATTCTGACAAGTTTGTAAACATTAAATATGCATGAATGAGACAAACCTAAGCAAGCTTTCAAGATAAAAATACTCCTTCTGGAAGGAAATTTTTCTGCAAGTTTGCTCTATTTGGTAAGATTTTCTGAGTTGCTCTAGGGTCACCCTGAGACCCTAGAGCAACTGAGCATTTAAATGCTCATTTATGAAACAAGGGCTGTTGAATGCTTTAATTTGCTGAAAGGAGAAGAGATAATTCTCAATAACTTGTAACACATTAGAAAAAGTTACATGGGGTTCTAATCTCTTCCACAACAGAAGCTGAATTCAGCAGACTCCTCTGAAGGTTGATTCCTGTCCTTCGAAATACATTGTATTATTAATAAGATTAAACAGGAAAAGAACATGAAGTCAGGCACTCTCTCAAAACCCAAATATACAAGTATATAAGTACAAATATAGCAATTAAGGAATGGATGAGGAAGTTGGGAGAAGAACAGCAACTGTTAAGAACTGGAGGTTGTTGAGACACCTCTTGGATAAGCACTGATAGAAGTGATTCAACACAGCTCACAGGAACCAATGCATCTTTCCTACAAAAGCCCTCAAAGACGTCTTTCCTTTCACAACCAGGAGCAGAGGACAACAGGCACTGTGACTGAAAAGCTCAAATAAAGATGTAGAAGTGCAAGAATACTTCTTTCTTTGCCTGCAAAGCCACCAAGAAGAAACCCACAGATAAGTTAGTGGGATCATTCATTGAACTATTTGCTCAAAGTAACGGCTGTCAAAAGATATTCAAAGATCTTAGATGATAGGAAAGAAGCCTGGGAGAAAAAACTGCTGCCATGGTTCCTCATCACTTAAGAGGAAAAGAATTATAAAAGCAGATACACGTGCATCTCTTAAAACAAAACAAGTATTACCTTTCAATGTTTCCAGTAAGTTTTTGGCTACAAACCAACAGATGGCTTCAAAGAAAGGAAATTTGAAAAGATCCGGGGTTTTTAGCCTCTTTTCCATTTCGTAACACCTGAATAAATGCAAATATTAAAAACATGAATGTTTTAATTAGCAAATTAATTATTCAACTATGTAATCATTCAAATTGACACAATGTCCAAAATAAAATGAAATAAAATAACCATGGCCATGATAAATAAAAGAAGTCAAGTACCACATATTTAAACCCCAACAAGACCACAGACAAGATTGAACTCTGGTCTCATTCAGGCTCTGACCTTATCAAGTTTGACTGCGGCACTTCTAAGAATAAAGTTGGACTTCATAAAACTAGGATACAAACCCAATGTGTGATCTTTTAACAGATGGAATTTTATCAGGATTCCACTGTAATAAATAAAAACAATATGTTTAGAAGACAGCTCTACATCTTGGACAAAAACTAAATACAGCTGCCCTTAGAGCAATGCTGACTTGAGGATGCTCATTTCAACTCAGTGTCGCACACCTGGGCTTGCTTAGTTTGTTTTACTCACTTACACTAATCTCCAAAGCAGAACTTTTTCTTTTAATTTTTTTGTCTCCTTTTAGTCACTTAAATTCTTGCACAGCCTTCATTTTGCTATTGAAACAAACTTTGCAGAAGTAAAATAAGAGAATGTGCTTGATACATTCTAACTGAAAATGCCACTATTGTCTGTTAGAGAGCCTGTACCAATTTGATCCTGGTTAAGCGCATGAAGAAAAATCTCTTTGAAAAGAATATCCTACTTACTGGGGAACAAGTACAGGAAGAGCTGAGACTAACCTGAGCTGCATGCCAATGTTGAGGTTGTGCAAAAAGTTTCCTCCAAAAGCCATACAATCCTGAGATGTGAGCACAGCGTGAATCCAGCCTGAAATGATAGATTGTGAAACTTAATACATACATATGAATTATTCTAAGACTGTTTTTAAATACACATATAAGTGAAAATGCTGTTTCTGAAAGAAAAAAAGCAAACAGATTTGTATTCTGTGCTAGGAGCAAGTAATCTAAATTTTAACAACGTGTAAACTGCAGTTTTTCAGGAATCTAGTGGAACTGTAGTTTTTTGACATAATTAAGCTTAAAACATTTATCACTGTGAGGGGGTGGTAAGGATGCAAAGCCAACTTTTCAAGTAAAAATTCCAAAAGTTTTCACTCCAATCCACAAATATAAACAACTCAGGAAGGGAAAAATATACTGAACAAAAGATCAAGTCATTAAAATAAAATAAAATTACATGTCTTTCAACATTTTCATGTTGCTTACAGTAACTGGGTTGTTTGCACAACATAGAGACATTTAGCAATACAGTAGTTTCACATATAGGCATTCAGAAGTGGTCCCATAAATTATTCTAAATACAGTCATTCTAAGTCAAGTGAAATTATGATCAGTTTAAAAGCCAGTCTAGACACGTTATAAAGTTTGTCACATAAGTGAAATATTGTCCTTATGAAATCCACTATTCAACATGGTAAAGCATGGCCAACATTATGCTATTGATCCAGTTAATTACTACTGGATAATTTCAAGTAAGGACACAAAATAACACATTACATGAGCTTCCTGAAATAGTTATATAAAAATAGTTATCTATGAAATTTATAATGTGGAGTTTTAATGTAAGTAAACTGAAAGTAGACCTTCTCTGTCAAGATCTTTTTTCTGATTTTCCATGCCTACAGATGAGCTTTGACACAAGATGAGTTGGCCAGACATTTGCAGACTGCTTCATGGTTTCACTGAGTGTATGCAAGATGGACAAACACAAGAAGCTTCCCAATTTGAGGAAAGATCAGACAAAATCACAAACAACTACATATAACAAACTAGCATCAAATCCATGCTATAATTCAGCTAATAATGAGCAGTTTTATGGCATACCTACATCAACTTAATGTTTTTACATTCCTGATTGCTATTTTTATGTTGCACTTTTGACCAAGGTCTATGTAACAAGGAATGAAAATTTGTTGTAGAATACCTTGAAATAATATTTAAATAACTCTAAAGAGCCTCCCAGTAGATGCTATTCACCTACAAGCAAGATTATTTTTAGATCAGAAAAGTACTATGAACATATTTCCAAGATTATAAAATAATTGTGACATCCACTACCATCAGTGCAAGCAGAAATAGCAAGTGGTTTTCACCAGAGATCAGGGGCTTTTTTTCCAAAGTCTTTACTCAATCTTACAGAATTTCCCACTTTTTAAAACATCTGTCTTAAAACCTAGTTTAATTTATGGGTTCTTCTGCTGTACTCCATCATATGTATATATATGAACAAGTGTGTATTCATGCACATACACACATGCATATGTGTAGACACACATTTGTATTTGAAAGTAACTTTTTATGTGTACACATGTTGAAATACACGTACACATGAGAAATTTTCATCTGATGATACTTTTCTTCATGGCCATGTAACAGTGATAGCTCAGATTCAGCTGATTACTTAGAAAGCAGTAACTATTTTCTGTGAGTCACAATAAAATTCTTGATTCTGTAATTCTGTTTTCTCTGTTCACAGATGTATGAACTTACACTCATGGACAATTAATGCCAGCCCTTGCCTGAAATACATGGTTTTAAAAATTTTGGCTGTTCAGGTATGCCAAGAGCACATAGAGAGCCTCATCAGGTAGTACTCATTCTGCACAAGCTGTGAACTAGAACAATAAACACTCAGCCTCACCGGAACAGAACTGAGCTATGAGAAAAATGAAGTAATCTAGACTAAAACGTAGGATGGAATAACTTACTGACCATAATCTTCAAGACTTCTTCCAGAAGTAGAATTGTAAACCATTTTCCTGCTCCTTGTATTTAAAGCTTTATTCCCCCCAACCCCCCCCAAAAAAGAAAAAGAGAAAACAGCACCCCATAGAAATTTTTAATAATAAAATTATAAAAAAAGCATTTATAGGGATGGGTTGGATAAGCAAGAAGACCAAAATCTGGCAGTGATTTTATTAGCAATATATGGTTTGATTTATTAAACACTTGTAAGCTTATGGTATTCGGGAGTTTAGGTAGGGTGAGGTATTTTGTTCAAAGCATTTTTCTGTTTTCTTCTTTTATTAAAGAAGTTGAATTGTTTTGGCATTTCTCACAACACAAGCAAACCAAAAAACCCACCCAACTTGTATTCTTAATACTCTAGCCTATAGCATAAGAAGTTTATGGTATGTTTTTGCAATAATTAGGCCTAGTAGGCCTTGCAATACTGAAATCTGTAAAAAAACCTGTATTATAAAATTAGGGTAAGAATTCAGTCTGGATACTTATCCAATATAGTGAACAATGTGCTCTATTAATTGGAACTAGTTCCCTAATAATCAAATTCAGCTTTAATTTGTTGTCTTCTAATTGGGTAACAAATACCCTTTCATTCCCTGATAATTCTTATGTTTGTCAGCTAATCTTAAAAGCTAATTACTTGTTTTGAAAATCTAAATTTCTATTTTATTATTCTCTCTTATCCATAATTTTAGAGGATACTGAATGTTGATAATATAATTATTTCACGATATTCATAATTCCTGGTGATTAAACAAGCTAAGTCCCAATAGCAAGAGTAAAATCTTACCTGTTGGAACAAATAAAGTGTGTCCTTGCTTCACAACACACTTGTAACACTTGTCAACCTTGTCCCCAAAGTACACTTCACTCTGGGTGACAGATGAACTCCAGGACTCATAGAGAGCCAAATTTTCATCAGTGGGCTTGATCAAATAGAATATCTTCTCACCCTATTAGACAAATATACCAAATGAATAAATTAATGATTTCCTAGAGGTACACTACAACTTCTGAGTCATTCCTAATGAAGTAACAGATTGACCTAAATGTAAAGTATTCCATCTTCCCACTACAGCATGTTCAGGCTTCCCAGCCCAGTGCCTCACAAATACAACCAACCAAGAGCTTGGATACAGCATATTAACCAGGTGGTGTCTTGTGATTCAAAGGAAGCAAACCTATCAGAACTTTACAATGGACTACCAAAAAATCCAGTTTTTATAAATGATTTCTGGATATGCACACACCTACCAAAGGAGAAAATGGAAGATGAAACCACTTTGCCTCTTCTATGATGTACACATGGACAAATTTGTGGGAATAAAAAATCGAGTATGCCAGTAATTTACATTCAACTATTTTTTCCCTACTAAAACCTCACTATACCACCCATAAGTCTACTAAAGTGATCAGTCAACCAATTATAATCTATAAGTCACCAACAGCATGCTAAAGTAGAAATATAAGAAGGCAACACCAGAGATCAGTAATTCACTTTCAAGCTCCTCCCTCAGCATTGCAAGCACAAGATTTCATGCAGGTAATAATGCCACAATAGAAAGCTGCACACTGAGTAACTTTTGTTTCACACAGTCATAGACACCCAGGGGATGGTTGGGCACTGGACAGGTTCCCCAGGGCAGTGGTCACAGCACCAAGCCTGACAGAGCTCAGGAAGCATTTGGACAATGCTCTCAGGCACATGGGATGACTCTTGGGGTGTCCTGGGCAGAGCCAGGAGCTGGACTCCATGATCCTGATGGGTTCCTTCCAACAGAGCATATTCTGTGATTCTGTAAATCAAGAAGCAGTCATACCCAGAGAACATGGTACCAAACTGATGTTCCTCCAAAATCAATATGAAAATCGGTATAGCTGTCCTGGACACCCATTAAGCAATACTTCTGAACAAAAGGCTTAGGGAAGACAGAATCATCTGGCCAATAATTTTCCACCCAGGAAAGCTTTCTGGCAATGTCTGGTACTTCCACTAATTCAGACATCCTTTTGAAAAACAAACAAAAAAGAACTGTTAATATAAGCAAGAGTAAGCACACCTCTTTTTAAATGACAGCTTCCTACAAAGACATTACTTATGAACTAATAAACATGTTTTATACCCATATTATATGACAGTGGCTGTCTATATAAAATACACCTCCTCCTTCTTTCCCACTACAGGCATTATATTCCTACACATATTGTTCAGCTTAGTGAAAACCACTTCCTACATTCAAGGAATTGAAGTTGATACTCACTTTGTGTCTGAGAATTCCAGGCTGATCACATTCAATACTTTGGGTCGGTCAGGATTTGTGAAGTACTTAATGTAATTATGGAGCTTCATTTTACTGTCTGCTTGTCTTGCTACATCTATGACATCTATCACTTTGTCACCACCTGTGAAAAACAGGATGACTTTCTTAAGGCTATCATAGATAAAAGACCTTTCAGGTATTTAAGAGAAAATTAGCTTTTTTCCAGTCTTTATCGAAGCATTCCTGCAGAAAAACTCCACTACTACCATTATTCTCTTGGAAGAGAGACAGATCAGTATGAACAAACTTTTTATTAGGTTTAACTTTAATTACTATAATCAGCTAAGGACAGAACTGAAAATACTCTAAAAATAAATCCTATTTCCTGTGGTTAACCAAAAAGGAAGAGTAGTATAGACAGGCTCATCTGTTTAAAAAAAAAAAAAAAAAAAAAAAAAAAAAAACAAAAATAATTTTTTAATTAAAAAAAAAAAAAAAAAAAAAAAAAGGGTTTATGGCTTTAATTGCAAAAAAGACTAGCATGAAGGAAGTTATCAAGGCAAATCTCTTACTCACTTTTCCTATCAACCATCACCAAACCCCCACCTTCCTTACATACATGCACAACTTGCAAGCATGCAGTAATTTCACTGAATAATTATCATGGGTGTATTTAATTTCCGATGACAATAAAGAGGGGTTACACACCATTTGTTCTGAAGTGATACATTTAGAGAACTAGACAAGCCAAAACACTAACACCACCACTGTAACAGCGATTGGTTTATGTCCTTTTACTTATACAATGGCCAAATTTGACACTTAATTTTGGAATGCTGGAAACATGCCCATATTCACTTTAAAACTGTAGGTTTGTATCATCTTGATAAATTCCAGATGAAACAGTACTTATTCAGTTTTCTTATTTTTGATTTCAATAAAGCTAAACCTTTGGCATCCCAGTTTTTTCCCTGAACTGGAAAACTTGGCAGTTTAAAATGAATGTACAAAGATGAGACAATCAAGTTTCTATCTGAATGCAAAGAGGCAGTAATCCAGAAGAAAAGACTCAGAAATATCACCATGTTAATTAATCTTTAAGGCAGAACACTCACACTATTTATCATCACAATGGTGACAACACCACATATTCTGGTGCCTTTGTAAAACACTGACAGACAGAAAACCTCCTTTCAGCACACATCATTACCTTAGGTGATCATGAGAACACACTCAGACTTCTCAGCTGTACCATGTGTTACAGGAAATGTCCTGCTGCAATTGGCTCAGTCTCTGTCTGTACTGCACACTTACATCAGGCTGGCACAATTACAGACTGATAAGAGATCTGATAAGAAACAAGTGGCTCCTGGGAAGCCTCTCCTGGCAAAGGATGCCAAGGTAGGAGATTTTTCAGGAAGATTTAATTCAGAAAGGCTAATTTACTGAGTACAAAACTTCAAATTTTGTCATAGCCTACCAACAATTAAACTTATTAATCCTAAGAGTGATTCATTCAATTCCCATTATCCTTGGTTTACATGTAGCAGAAAAAAACCCCAGCATTCCACATACAGCTTGCACTGAAATTAACAGGTTTGAAAGTTGAGACATAAGGCTGTAGTCCTATCACACATCTACCAAACAGACACAGACAAACATCAAAAAAATAAAAAAAGGAGAGAGGAAGAAAAAAACCACTCCAAACCATAGCTTTGATTTTACTCTCTGCTAGTCTTGAATTTAGAATAAATATTGAGCACTCTGGAAGCTCTTATAATCATGCAAATATTTATTTTAATTTACAGACAGGATCACTTTAATAAGTACTCCAGAGTGACTCTTACCTACATAGCGTTCCACATCTATAACAGAGAAAGTTGGTGGAGGAAGTCTGAGTCCCAGACCGTCTAATTTAGGAACCATAATGGGAACATCAAACCCATGTTTCTCCAGATATCTTTGTGTCAACTGGCTTCCATGCATTTTCAAAATTACTTCATCAGCACTGGTGGAAAGAACGAATGGAATATTAGCATAAAAGCATCCTCCAAGCACTACCGGATTAAAAAAGTCTCAATTTGGGGGAGGACAGATGAGAATGGCTACATCTGAATTCAAGAGAAATACACAGTACTGTTTTATTATACATTTAACTAAAAGACCAAGAAAATAACCTCAACAAGCAAAGAAATTTTTACTGTAATGCATTATCGGGAAACTCACAGTCCTTCTGTATGACTAATGAGAGTAACTTAAAAGGATGGGGAAAAAGAATTCTCAGAGAAAGCATTAAAGTACATTTTGCTAACAACAACCACCAGCTGCTCTAAAGAATTGTAAGTCATTATGTTTCAGTGAGATAGCCAACCAAGCTCAGGATCAAAGTATAATCATGTTTCTCCACTTTTTTCTAAAGCATGCAAAAATTGGTAGACTACCAGGTCATGTAAATGTTCTATGTTACTTGGAATGAAACAGTATTCTGACAGTAAGAGCACAAACACCAAACAAATAATAAAAAATCCCACCCCAAAACTCAAAACTTCTCAGACCACCCTGTAGAAGTCAGTCCCAACAGACAACCCACCCCAGTGCAAAAGTGAACAGGGGAAGTTACTGTATGAAAAGGCAAATGTATCCATCAGAAACAGGGATGTGCTGGGAAGAAATCTGAAGAAGGCGGAAGTCATGCTCAACCTTCACTATGTGAAACAGAAATGTTAATCACTTCCCCTAAGACACACTCAGATGACCTTTCACTGTGTTTTCCCACCCAAATCTGTAAGGAAGGTTCTGTACCTTGGGAAAGAGCGAGCCCGCAGCTGTTTAACAAAGGTCCGTGTTCCAGCCTGCACTGGTTTGGAGCCATCATCTGGCTCTGTGTAGTCATGTCTGTGCCAGTTTCTCCTCTTCTTCACTGCAAGTTTCAGAAGGATTAAAACATGGAATCAGTTAAATCAGATGGCTCAGATAAACAGTCATCCCATCAGAGAGACAGACATGCTTCAATCACATTACTGTGATTAAAAAACCTTATTTTTTTAATCAAGTGACACTCCACCTATTTCCAACAAATGAAATCTGCAAGACACAATAACACTGTATTTTTATAGCTCCTTCCATATGAGAATCTCAGTGCACACTATACACAATTTAAGACTCCATATCCATTCCAACACAAGTAAATAGGTGCAGCCTGAAAGCTGTACAAATCCAAAAAAGTCAGCTGCAAAACTAACAATCAACCTTTAATTTCTTAACATTCAGACTTTTTTTTTATTATACAAAATAATCACACCTCTTGAATAGCCAGAGACTACATTTTACATATTCACAGAAGGTTAACAAGACTTAATCCCACTGTGCTATCACACCCCATAAGCACACCCATATCCAGTCTGATAATATTACTGTTATTCACTACTATTTCTACTGCTTACGTCTCCATTACAGCTGTGTGTGCAAACTGTTTTGGGCAGGTGTGACCTTTACAATGCACGTAACAAAAGCACTGCACTCCAAAACATACAGCTCCTTAACAGTCTGAAGCTTTAATGCACTGCTGCAGCATATTAATAAAAAACAAATGATAAATTAAAGTCCTATTACAATTTTGGGAATCTGAAAATGATAGTAGCAAAACTGCATTTCTAACCACTCCTTATACTTAAAGGGCCAAGGAAATTGAAATACTAGACATCACCATAAAAAATTCTTGTGGTGATCTCCCCATGACAAATGACAGATACCCAAATGAAAAAAAAAGCACGTGTAATAAGTGTATGCACTTCACAGAATCATAGAATGGTTTGGGGTGGAAGGGACATTAAAGATCACCCAGTTACAGCATCCTGGCATGAACAGAGACACCTTCCACTATCCCAGATTGCTCAAAGCCTCATCTGACCTGGCCTTGAACACTTCCAAGGTGAGATATCCTTCTCCAGGCAACCTGTGCCAGTGTTTCACCAACGTCACAGTAAAGAATTACTTCTTTAATCTAAATCTACTCTCTTTCAGTTTAAAGCCATCATCCATTGTCTATCACTAAAGACCTCAGTAAAAAGTCATCTTATTTCTTAAAAGCCCCCTTTACATATTGGAAAGTTGTTCTATGGAACACTGTAAGCTGTATGCAGCCTCCCCATTTGAATTTTTTGACCTTGAGTGAAGGAGAGGACAAAGTGACTTATGATATTGTGGTTAACTTAACTGTCTTCAAATTTTCATAATTTCACAACAAATCATTTCATAATGGATATTTCATTGATTCAACTTCCTCAACCTCTCATTTTTCATCTTCATTTATAAAGAACACCAGCTTACAGCCCTGAACGGAAGCCCTTGGTTGCATCATCTGTTTGTTAGTAAACTGCTCTTTGGCACACTTCCCCTCTATACAAATAAACCTATGATTCTCATCCTCAAACTCTCAACAGGCTGAGAAGCCCTATTAAATCATCAAGAGGTACCTCTGCAAAAGGGACCACCATCTCACCATTTGGGAAAGAAATTCCAAGAGTGCTGAACTTCCTACCTTTATCACTTACTGTACTAAGAAACACACTTGTTTTTTAGAGTCCAGTAATTTTAAGGCTGCATTTCAGTTTTTCCTAAAAAAGCCAAACTCTGCTCCACAGCTATATAGAAGCTGGAAGACTGCTCCAAGAAGATTTACTGACATCAGATTTATAATTTAACCACTAATATTAAACAGAAATGTAGTTGCATATGCTGAGGAAACTCAGAAGAGGAAAAAGCTAATGTTATTTGTCAACACAAATAGTGTTTTACAGTTGTCTGCCAAACAGCCTGAAATACAAGATCCAGCAAAACCACTGCATTAATACAAATTTTAACTTCATGGAAGAGTTCATTCTTAAATTCACCTAAGTCATGATCCAAAAATGTATAATAAGCACTAGCAATACTGAAAACACAGATCACTGTAATAGGAAGTTGAGGATATATTAGGAGGGGGGAAATAGTTTCTAAAAAAGAAAAAAAAAAAAAATTGCTTGTCCAGAAAAAACAGTTGGTCATACAGCAATAAGGGACATCTTACAGTCATTAAGAGGGAATAATTCCTATCAATGTGCTGTTTCCCACAGACATGACAACATGGACTCTTTAGAAGACTTTTAAGGGAATAAACTGACATTTATAGATCTTTGCTAACCTGAAAACCAGTGCTGCTTAATGACCCAACTATCCAAATACCGTAAAACTTCATAAATAATGAAGACAGGTTTATTAAGTTTTCAAAGCTATTTTTTCAGTCATAAATAATAACACAAGAAATTAGTGGCTAATACTAATTTTCAACAGAGTAGTTTCCCATAAATTCACTGCTGTTACCACAGCTCATTAAAATTGTAAGATGATACAGCTGCTTAAGAGACTTTATAGCACAGACACACTTTTAAAAGTCTGTCTTTCCAATACTTACAAATCAGAAAATAAAATCATTCTTTTGCTTGTACTTGGCAATGTACATTATCTTTTCATAAGAGAACAGTGAAGGAGAGGAAACAGTAAGGAAAACTTTCCCTGCTTCGGCATCCCTTAATTCTAGAGCTTTTTTAACCCCTTAAGACATTACAGAAACAATTGGCAAAAAACCCAAAACATTTTAACTGAATGGATCCTAATGCTCAAATTAAGGAAGGAACCAATGTTCACCCTTGGTGTTTTTAAAAATTGAGGTAAAACCTGCTGTGACAACACTAAGAACTACACAAGACCGTTGCAGGGAGGGTAAGAAAAATAAGAGTGTGCTGGAAGTTTTCATGAAAATTAAGTGGAAAGATTACTTTTTTTTTTTTTAAACTACATTCCTTTTACACTCAAAACAATGGGTCAATAACTGTCTGTGCTTAGGCAAACACTCCTCCTGCCTTCTCCCACTACTGGACTGTTTCCCTCAGAGACCACCATCTGCTAGACTTCAAATGGAGACCATCAAGAGGTGCACACATGTACAACAAGGCCCCAGGTCTTGGAAGACCTCTTGAAGAGGTACTGGAGATTCCCAGTGATCAAAAAGGCAAGAGAAATGCTGACACAGGCAGACTGCACAATTTTAAGGAAGGCAGAGTAAATTACAGAGTACCCTGCTAAGGCCTGGTACAACATCTCATTCCCAGCTCAGACCAAGCACAGGCATTAACACCACAAACAAAAAGATACTAGCTGGAGAGTAGTTACGAATTGAGAAGGCAAAACCAGATAAAGAGTATAATGTCCTGACAGCTACAGCCTTATTAGCATTTAACTGAATGTGTTTTCTCAAAGCTCTGGACACCACAGGCTGGTGGGCACACCTGACTCACAGCTATCATACAAATAGAGCGTTTTTACACTGAGGATCACTGAGAAAACTTTGAAACTAACAAAATTAATATGAATACTATAAATCAAATAATCTAAGAAAAAAAAAAAACCTCCACAGCATATTACTATTTTTTATAATTGTTCTCTTTTTCAATTACATATGATTTTAGTATTCATTATTTAGCATTTTATACACATGGCTGCTTACTAAAGGTGTTATAAAATTGTGCTTTCAAATCATGAAGGAGATTTTTTTTTTTAAATACATGAAGAAATTGATTTGTTAATTTCACCTTTCCATCTAACTATGCAGTATCTTTTTTTTCATTACTGGAACTTTTACACAATTAATTTTGTAGGACACTAAAAGTAAGCACCCATTTGTACTGTAAAGCATGTGTTTTTTGTATATTTTAAGTAATTTTTTTTGCACTACCTCATTTGATTATATTTTCTGTTGAAACCACAGATAAACTTGCCCTGTTCAACAGCTGAATTTTTGAAAATTCTTAGACAGTGATTTTAGAACATGAAGCTGTAAATTAAAACACTTTTTTTTACTGACATACATAATTTCATGTGACTGAAGTATTCTGGAACATTTCTGCAATATCTGAAGTCATGAGACATTATCAGTCTCTTTAAAAACTGAAGGAAATAAGGCCCAAACCACAAACTACTAAAGATTTGATTCTGACAGCTGAGAACAATTAATGAAATTCAATGTGAAGACATATTTAATTATAACACCTCTGTTTGGGTTGCTAACTGACATGTCTAAAGTTTCTACTAAATCTAGATGATCTACACACTTGAGGCAATATGAAATAACAAGGATAATTTTTACCACAGATTCTTGTCTTTTTGAAAAGACTTCCAAAACAAAAATGCCTCTTATCTCACTGTCAAATTGCTGCAGGTGAGACAGCACTTACATTACAAGAAAGGTTATTTACAGGCTTCAGGGTAAAGCAGACTAGTTCTCATTAATCAAGAAAAGAAAAGAAGTTTCAAATTTCCTAGTTTATTATTTTGAAAAGTCTGATATGATCTCTCATCGACTCCTCTTCTAGTTCCTCTGTTCCACAGAAAAAAAGACAGAAAGGTAAGGAAACAAATGGCTCTTGCTTGTATTCTCATTTACAAGACAAACATACAAATTTTGAACTGCAAATGACCACTGGAGTACTAAAAACTACAAGCACAAAAAACAGCATTTATCTTACCTTTTAGCTGACACACCATGAACTCAGGTATCACAGAAGCTACATATCATGCAACACGTATTAATTAAACCAGTAACTGATGCTTAATCACTTTGTTCATACTCCACAAGACTACTACTGAGGGTGGTTTTAGACTTATTTTTAAATGTAAATTCTGGTTTGAAAATATCATTTATCTTAAGTCAGCACTGACAGTAAAACATGTGGTATCTTCAAAGAAGAAAAAACCAAAAACAAACCCAACAAAAAAGAAAAAACCAACAAACAAAATCAACAACAACAAAAACCCACAAACAAACCTGCCTTAGAAAACACAAATGACCATGGCTCAGTGCTTGAAGGGTAAAGACACATTGCTTATAAATACTTTTCAATTCTGAGCATAGAAATTTAATTCATGGTTAGAAAAGTGAAATTTATCATTAGATTTTTTTTAAAACTCTATTTCCATTTCAGAAGGGGAGACATGGGGGAAAATCTAGGGAGTTGGATAAAGCAGTATCCTGTCAGTAGTTACAAAAAGAAAGTATGCTTAATTTTTTCACTGCAGATCTCTATAGCAAATTTGTCTACTGAAAGGAGAACCAAAGAGATGTCTCTTGTTGCTCTGTTACAGACTCTTCTGGCAATTCATTTTGACCTTGGTGGAACTGTGTAACTTTCAAGGATGTATATGGGGGGAAACAACAAAATTGAAAACAAACAACAAAAAAGCACAAACACCACTCACGGGATGTTCATAATTCTGCTGTCACTGTTGAAAAGTTGTGTTTGACTACTGTGGCATACAACCTACAACCATCAAAAAAGGAAAGACACCTCACTTGTACATTTTTTCAACGCTGCCTTCCTAGGTATTTAACAGAACTTTGATAATTAAAACACAGGAACCTTGAAACCATCTTTTGTATTTTCCTTTATTTTTTTAACGATGATTCTCTAATTTTCATTCCCTCGCTCTCCGTCATGTCCAGATTGTTTTCTACTAACTCTGCGCACTTTGATTTCTCCAATCTATAGCTATGCCTTGTATTTTATTCTACCCGTATCTCCACATCAGGGAACCTTTCAAGATGGTTGGTTTGTTTGTTTTGCAGGTTTTTAATCAGCTCAGAGTTAGTCATGGAGAACCAGTACCTTCTAAATAATCAAACTCATCTTGAATATTCTTCTAAACAATCCTTGGCAGTTGTACGTGGGAAGAAAACAGTCTGAACGTGTAAGATGAAATTTGAATAACCCATACTTACTTAGAGAAGGTCCATGGAGAATTGCACAGTTGGGACAATGGTATAGATCAATGTCAACAGCATGGTGCTCCTCTACCCCAACGCAGCTGGAATAATATTTTTTACATGTTAATGAGAATGCAACAGGGTTTACTTTTCAAGCTAAAAATAATTAAATCTTAGGTTTTTATTACCGCATGCTTACTCTACAAAATTATAATGAGATACCAGATTATCTCAACTACTGGGCTGCCACATAAATTTTGAGTAATAATTTATTCTGAACACAGAATGCCATTAAAAAAATCATAAACAGGAAACAGGAATCAGATTCCTTTAAAAATGAGCAAATCCACAATACAACATTACCCCCAAAAACCCTGATCCTAATTACAGGAAACAGTTTATACAAAATCATTAAAGCAATTTTCCTCACAGAAGCTATGAGTTAAAAAAAAAAAAAAAAAAGAAACAAAACAAAACTGAGGTTTATGTGCTGTTGATTTAAAGAAGATAAAATGGATATTTTCCTTGTCTTTCTTTTTCTTTCTGCAAAAAGCATGTAACTGACTCCTATCTCCCAAGACAAACTAATGAAGAATACTTTCATGTCATTCTTGAAGTCTTTACAATAGAACTGGCTTTGTAAGCTACACAAGTGACCACACAAATAACTTAGTAGAACTGTTTTTGGTTTAAAATAGCAGCAAGTATTTTAAAGAGCACTTGAGAGATATAATGCTTTCTCAGCGCCTATTTTTTTCCAGATAAAACAGTCAAAATGTGATCAAAAGAAAAATCTTTACAATAATCAGGACAAAGCATCTGCTCTGCTGATACCTAAAAACCACAATTTTAAAGTCAATTAAGTATATTTCCTTAGAAGCTGAAACACTAGAGGTTAATTGGAGAACTTGTGCTTTGGCATGAAGTTCTTAAGGAAAAAAAACCAAGTAATCCCTGCTTGCTGGTCTGAATCCTGGCAGAGTTCTTCATTCTCTGAAAAGTTCACTGACACTTACAAAATTGCTGACTTAACTGTTAAAACAGAAAAAAAGAGTACAACCCTGAACATTTTACACCAAAATTAGGTATGTACACTCAATGCATTCTAGCAAAGGAAGAACTGGAACAGTACCCCAGTCACGTAACCCATTTCATATCAAGTGTAATGAGTGCTTAAACACTAAAGCTTTGAAATGATCCAGCTACACAAAGTCTTTTCCTCAGCAGCCTTGTGCCAAAACTGCTGACACGCTCCAGCAAGTGTCAGTACATGCTGCCAAAACAATACAAGAAACAGTCTAGCACTGAAAGCACACTGAGCAAATCCAATCTGAAACTGAAGAGCATCTCCCATGTAACTATCAACTGGAAATGCATTCTGAATGCCCTCTAAACATTGAGTGAGTTCTACTTCCCCATTCCCTACATACCACATGAAATCCAGAAACTATTTAGCTTTTTTTATATGCATGCTATTTTAAAATCTAAATACAAAACTCAGCTGCCATAGTTCATTGCAATTCTTGCAATATTTAGCATCTGCTTTAAGACCACAGCCACAAGAATCATTATTACATGAAGATCCAGCTGACATATAAATAAAAAGGAAGGCAGAAGCAGTCTTTAAAAATGCACGTCCCATTTCCTTCTGCTTGTGTTCTCTCTCTTTTTATAGAATACATGAATGACTCATAATCCTAGGCATTATAAGAAAATTGTTTTTAAATGTACACTCAAAAGCCCCAAATCAAAAGGCTGGATTTATACATCTTTAGGAATCTCATTATTTTAGCTAAATTTATAATTCTTGAATGGCTAAAGATATTTATGTTGAACTGTATCTTGATCAAGTTTGCACTTCATTTATTCCCTTCCCTTTTTTTTGGTGTTTAACTGATACACTCATCATCATTCCAATCAGATTATCTTGCTAGCAGTTAGAACTTTGCATAAAAATATAGTAAAAATAGCTTTGGCAACTATTTGTCCTATTCTGTTTAAGAATCTTAATTCTATTGTCTCTTA
This sequence comes from Certhia americana, assembly GCA_018697195.1. NCBI lineage: Eukaryota > Metazoa > Chordata > Aves > Passeriformes > Certhiidae > Certhia > Certhia americana. The sequence continues at coordinate 56,916,354 of CM031879.1, read as the reverse complement.
TCGTATGTTACAGGTAACAGAATTTCTGTTTTATTTTCAGGCTTAGTGCTAACGATTAACTCCATAACCTTTCATGAAGGCACTTGGGATTTTGTGTACAGAGACTGGAATGGTATTTTAATGTCTGAAATAACCACTCAAGAAGGGAAGCAAACATTTTCAGTCTACTATTTACCCTGTAAACTCAGCACTGGAAACACAAAACACTGACTGCAGATCATGGAAGCGAATCCAGCAGCAGATGCCTGACTGAAGCTAAGGGCAAACGAGGTGGCAGCACCTGCAAGAACAAGCACTGCCAAGGATGCCACAGAGCACATCAATCACACACAGCACCACTACAAGTCACTTCCCTGCATCCCAACATACACAGATGAATCTGACATTAATCACTCTGGCTACTAGCAAGCAATCAATTACTGTGGTAAATGCAACTTCAGACCTCAAGCATCAAAACAAGGTCACCAAGAGGTAGCAGAGAGCCTGGAAAACATTAACATACTCAAACACTGAAACACTCCCAATCCACTGATGTTTTCCTGTATGAAATATTATTATCCTTCACCTTGCAATCAACCCAATCCATTTGTGTTGAAACGTCTTGAGTATATATTACCTAGTTTCTGAATTGCTCATCTCCTACAGGGAGGTCACAGACTAATCCTTAGGAATAGTGGAAAGCTTACAGTACTAAGAAATAAAATACAATAATACTAAATAAAAAAAAATTGGTACAAGACTATGCAAAAATACATCCTTAATTCTGCTCATGAAAGTGACAAGGCTAACCAGACCAAATTTCACTTGCAATGCTCTAAAAGGAGTAGCAAGGTAGAAAAAAGTTAGTTAAAAATAGATTCCATTATATCAGTCTTGGACTGGTCAGACACTCCAAGCTTCTCAAGTTATCTAGAATCAAGGCGAGGTCAGCAAGAGGTAGCAGAAGATTTGGGAAGTAGTAAGGTTTTTTAACACACAAGAACATGCTCATCCCTGGCATCTGAATAAATCCCTCACTACTTTAAGTTTGAGGGACCCATTCTCCCAACTTAAGTCTCACTAGAAGGTGCATGGGCATGTTTTTGATTTAGTCTCAGCTTTCCATTTGATCATTACATTTGTAGCTATGTAAAAGCAGCAAGTGTAAATCAAAAACAATCAGAAGAGAACTCCAACATCTGACAAAAAGCAACAGACCTCTGCTTTTTGGTAAAGGGCAAAAAAGGCTTCTTCCACAGTGCAGGGGGAAGTCCTGCAGAGGCTGTTCTCTTCTTCAATACTGTTATTAATTTAGATCTTAAGAGATGAGTCCCAGTAATTCAGAATGACAGATTAAACAACTATTTCACAATTATGTTGGAAGGACTTGTACGAGGAGTTTGCAGAAGTCCAAGACTGTTAAAGGAAGTATTATCCCCAGAGACTGCACGGTTGTACATTGTAAGCCACCCAAGGCACCTGGCACATCTCTCTTACAGCTGCACAGTGTGAATAAATATTGGATTCACGTCAGTCACCACACAGGCTGCTGCACCTTCTGCATCTAATACTTGCTTGCTCTCAATCCAGCCTGGCTTTTCTCCTCCCTGCTTCTGATGTTATCAAGCACAACCACAACATTTTAGAGATTACTTAACTGCCTTTGCTGGTGTGACTGAAAGAATCCTGGTTTAAGAAAAAAATCCAAGGCATTCTTGATCAAAGACATTATTTTCAATGCTCTTAAGGGCAAATGACTACTTAAACTAATTTATTAAAACAAGTAGTATATGTACTCTACCATTTTACAAAATTCCCAATGCAAAAGGGAATGCTTACACAAAAAAGGACTACAAAAGTCAAGAAATGAGCAAAGTGTGGATGCCCGTTTTCCCAGTTTAATTCCTAGATTAAAGCAGGAAGATACTCTTATTAGGAAAATTCTGATATTTCCTGTATACAAGGCATACTGAGAGTAAAAGTCTTGAAAATTGAGAGATGTAAGCAATTCTCAGTGATCTAACAAAATGACAGCAGAAAACAGATGAATCACCATCAAGAGGGAAAAGCTAATTTGTCAAGAGGCTGGGTTGTACATGGGACATCATCCTCTTAGATTCCCTCTTCTGTTCCTCCCCCCTACTGCTTCAATTCCATAAGGACCTTTTCCATCTCTTTCAGCAGCATGTGCAAAACAATCCAACAGGCTCATCTTTCTAGATGCACTTGGACTTTTTAGGAAGTCTCCCACAATAGCTTTGCACCAATTAAACTTCACCTATCAGATGAGGAAACAGGACAGGCCATCACAGGCACGCCCACAGCTTCTTCAACAGAAATTGTTGGATAGATATTATTTTACAATTAGATGTTGATTTACAGCTCAAAACTAAGCCAGTTTTTAAAAGTTTCTTGTTTATTATTGGGATGCATGAAGTTCAGGCCCCAAGATCCCTTGGTTCTGCAGTGTCTGACAGGAACAGTCTATTTGTGGTCACCGTGCAGCAAAAATGCAGGCTGGGGTTCTTGCTAGTATGTTTAGTTGAGCACAAAACCTTGCATCTTTTCCAAGCTATACAATTACTAAAATTTACATTTTGCAAGATCTCCTTATATTTTCCCTGAATAAACACTGTGGACAATCTTCCTCTTTCGCTACCATCCTGTTTCCTAGCACAAACTCAGCACGTCCACCTTTGCATCAGCACCCACAACCTTTCCCTGATATGCCTCAGCAAGCACATTAGGCTTTATCCGTAAAAGGAGGAAAAAAAGCACAGGTCTTGACATCCAGTAGGCAAAAAAAGATATGAACAAAAATGCTGGAGAAGTGAAAGAATACTAGGGGTATTAAAGAATGTTCCCTGTTACCAAGAATACAGGGCTATAGACAATTACCAGGGGTACAGGCATGTTTTCTATTATCTGACAGAGCCAAAATCCTTTTTCAATTTCCAGTCATCCACAGAACAGTCAAGATACACAGACAGTGAGTCTCTGCTGTGTCTTAACAGTGATGAGGACAGGACCAAGGCAATGCTGGAGATTCATTAGTACCAGGACAGTCTCAATTGTCCCAAAACTAAAGTCCCTACCGCAGGGTAGTTTCTCATAGCACTAAACTGAACATAGCTGTTGCTGCCGAAAAAAAGGTCCCACCCTCCTTCCTCCAACCCTGACCATGGGCTTCCATTGTTTCTCTCACCAGATCTAAACCATCAGGCAGCCACATGACAAGTCAGTTCAACAAAATGGACCAAAAGAAAAAAAAAAACTGCCACTCAACTTACTTTTTCAGATAGGTTTTAGAAACCTTAACAGTAACATTCCATAAATAAAAAATAAAATTATACATGTTACACTTATATGCAGTTACTTAACAAATATATAACAATGTTATTTTCAAGAAGACAGATGAAAGAATATATTCTGTAGAAAATATTCTGTTACTTCATCTCTGTCTAAAAATGATTGCTGAACAATAAGAAAGAGATGACTGTTAAGCATTCTTATGCTGATAATACAGCTTTTACTATCAAGCCTTTGTAAAGAATTTCAAGTCACCGAGGATGAGAACTATTTCTATTAATATACTGAGCAAATAAACTCTAAGTAGTAGGCAAGCATTATAGCAAACTTTTCATTTTGCCTGTAACAAGGTCTGCAGTTGCTACCTTCAGTCCTAATCTGTTTGAGCATAACAAACCCAAAAAAAGTATTGCAATTATTGCCAAAATTAGTTAGTGAGCTTGCAAGTTACATAAAGAATAGATTCTCCTATTTCATCCCAAGAATGCAAATAAAAGTATAGAGTAGGAAGTCTATCTAGCAGATTTTAAGGAGTTGTGGTTAGTCATTTAATTTAAGTCTACGCTTTCCAAGTGGGTAAAGGATGCCAAGTAGGCAATATTTACAGGTTAAAACAATGGAAGCACTAAAGATGTCACTGCCACAACCAAACAGCCACATCTGCCACTTGTTACGGGACAATATCAAAATGCTTCATTAGGAAGAGAAAGACAAAGTCAGTGCGACAATACTATTGACAGACTCCGTACCACCCCATAGCACAAAAACAGATCAAAAAATGAAGCTTATTTGAAGAAGAGTTTAAAATTTAAAATGAATGTAGTGAGCTTTTAAAACCTGGACCTTAAGCTAGATTTCCCCTCCAGCCCCATTCTTCAAAATGCATGCAGTTACACCAAAGAAAACAAAACAGAACAAAAAAAAAAACAAACAAAAAAACCCCACAAAGCAACATGAGAAAGCTGGTGTTTCCTTCCACTATCTCATCATCTTACCCTGTTAAGCATGGTAACAGTTTTGGAATCACAATAAACTTACAAGGATTTACTTCAGAAATTAAATAATTTTTGGAAAGTGACAAACTTTTATACACTAGATACTAAATTACTGCCTTAAATTGCAAAAAGAAAAAAAGAACTTAGCATAAAAATATTTGAGGTTTTGCTTTTGCCACATTCACTTTGCAAAACAAAATACCTTTTAAAAGGGAGCATCTGATCTAAACACAACCCACAGAACATGCATAACTGAACTTCAAAATTATTCTTAAAATAGCAGTTATTCTGTTTTTCTAGCTGTAGCAAACTTTCTCCTCTCTCAACGTTAACAATTTTCTCCAGAAAAAAAACAAAAACAAAACAAACAAAAACTGCCAAACAATCAAAAACCCACCATGTTTTTAAGATATGTATAGAATATATGCATGTTGGCCCAACAGCTTACCTAGTTTTTGTACACATTCACTCACACACATTCCACCAAGTTCTTAAGGACAGAAATATGACATGTAAAGCAAACTCTCAAAATACCTAAAAAAATACTAACTTATTAAATATTGCATCATCCTTCAACACAGATAAGAATCCCAAGAACAACAACGCTGCATGCCACAATATACATTAAACTTGGACCTTTGATTGCTCAGACACATCTGTTCCAATACTTCCAAAGTCCTAAGTGGCTTTGATCTATTTATGATTAGCCACCAAACTGCACACTAAAAATGTTAGTTCATTACATAGGTTTAGACTGCCATAATGTAATTCAACCCTACTGCTTTTAAATTATGTAATATTTCTCTGAAATTAGGTATAGCACTAACACAAACATGCAGACAGGCATATAATCTATTTTGAATTCCAAAGGACCTTCTAAAGGCTCCAACTTCCTGCACCTTCTGGAAAAAACCTTAAAGTTTGATAGTGATGCTAGTGTTGTCCTTCCAGAAAATACTTTTAATGGCAATACCCTTGAACATTTTTCCATTGTGAAAGAAATTCAGTATACATAACTTCTTTCTCAAGTAACAGTGTTTTTCACTCCCTCAAAGCGCAGAGGCTAAAATAGATAAAACCAGTATATGACATCTTGTCAACAAAACTTTAATTCTAAAAATGGATTCTGAAATGTACAAACCCAATAGGAAAATTATGGTCAATGGAACAAAGCTATCAAGTTACATAATGAAATAGATTCAGTTACAAACACAACACACCTTCTACCTGCATTGAGAAAGTAGCTACAAGGTCCATATAACCATTATGTTACCTCAAATTATCAGGGAAAAAACAGTGATGCATGTTATTTGTAAACTGACTCTTATATTCCACAATTCCAGTCCAGTCTGAGAACCAACTAGTATGGTTTTGAAACTCAATATGTTTTTTTCCAAGATCTGTTCTTTAAGTACAGTAAGTTCAATTTATTGAAACTGCTAGAATGAAGGTAAGAGAGAGTCATTACTTTTAGAAAATACTTTGGCAACTGAATATTTGGCATAATCAACATGGTTTTATTTCTAATCATTGGTGATAAGATTGTGCGGAAAGCTGATTTTCTACACAAGCATTTCATGTAACTATTACAAATTTAAGCAAAATGAAGTCAAATGGCTGTTCAAACTGAAGTCAAATAATTACACGCTCAGAGAATCCAAACAGATTTCTGTGCAAAAATACACACTGAGTTCAAACAACCTTTTCACTACAATGTATGACTTCTAGGAAGAGACACACCATCCAGGTTAATCCATAATGGCACCCACCATCATGTATTATGTGTAGCAGCTTTATGAGAAGTTACTTTTCCTAATGACAATTTCCTGAGAGAGCCAAGTTAACATTACTGAAGTACTTTTGAGGTACTCCTTCTGTTTAGTATCGCCTACTAAGCATATAGCAAATTCTTCATCCTTCCTATGCCAAATGAGATTGCTAGTTATTCTTCCCAACCAGACTGATTGCATCAAGCTGCTTTAAAACAGTACTTCCAATTAATTCTGTTCGGGTCCTTTTAAAATCACTGTTTTACAGAAATGAAGGTCTGAAGAAACCTGAATTTTCTAGTGTAGATTTTGGTAAAATAAGCTGCCTCAAGACAATCAAAGAAGTAACATTTAAAAAAACTACAGCAGACCTCAAAACTAAACAACATGTCAGTGAGAACGAAATAAAAAAAAGGCATTTTAAAGCAGCTGTGAGAGCTGAAGGCCTTATTTCAGTGTGAAACTATTGAGAGAAACAAAGATAATACCAGCAAGTGAATCATGACCCAAGATGTGTAGGAAAGAAAAAATATATATACATTGATCTGACATGAAGAACTTCTTTTTAGCATTTTAAAACCAGTAATCTCTGTAACCATACACATATGGAGCAAAGCACACTGCTCAGGAATTCAGAAAGATTCTCTACAGCAGTTCAGACTTCTCTTTCTCCATTCATTTTCTCAGCATGGCCAGACTGACACACCACAGAGAAGAAGGAACAATAGTCCAATCCTACTTCAGGCACTGCGTTCTAGTGAAGTTGCAACTGCTTGAAGCCTGTTGAAATAAATGAGAACTATCCTGTCCTTCCCACAACTGATGCAGGAAAAAAGGATTAACATTGGATTTCAATTAATTCTAGGAACACTGGAGTCCCAATTTATCTGACCACAGCCAGCATGAATTTCAGTTCTGACTATAATGCACAGTCTGTAACAGCAATATTAGGTACTATGGGCCCTAAACACACAGAAGAAAACGCATTTTAGTTAGTTACCTGGTTTAGAGAGAGAGGGCAATGAAAGGGACAAACGAGAAGAGAGAATAACTGCTTCTGTATACACTAATGACAAAGGTTTTTCAGGTGATTCAGAAAGTTCTTCGATGATGTATTTTTATCTCTTCCTCAAGACTCCCAAGACAACAGTTAACATCTAAGTTAACAGTTAACATCTCCCCCCTCTAAGATAAAACAGGACCTAGCAAACCACTCTGACACATAACTACATCTTATTTTATTTGTCTTATTTCAACTCCCAAACAGGGTTATTCTAATTGTGCTTTATAAAAAAACACAAATTCCTAAACTTAGAGTAAGCAAAAATTAAGTACTTTAAAATAATACCTTCAAATCAGAGGGTTTAAAAGCAGAAGTAACATTCTTGTCTCAATTCTATAAAACAAAAAAACAGCCAACAACAAAAAAAGCCCCAACCACACTACAAAATCTTCAACCATTTAAAGCAGCCTCCATACCCATCTTGAAACAGACAACTGAGCACCTCTTTGTGGTTGCATTCTACTGAAGAACAAGCTATTACCCAAAACTGCTACCACTATTTCCCCAGTAGAAATGAAGAACTATCCCAAGCTCTGCAAAGACAACAAAAGAGTGGAAAAGGGAAATCAGTATACAAGTTAATTAAAAGTTTGCTCATTCAGGAACAAAGCAACTACAACTTTAACACAGCAAATTAAAGCTGCTTGTCCCTAATAATGCATGTGTGTGCGTGTTTGTGTATGTATATATATGTATATATATATTACGGAACCACCATCTCCTACGTGCTCAAAAAACACAGGGATGTGGTGCTTGGGGACATGGATTAGTGCTAACCATGACAGTGGTGGTTTAATGGTTAGATTTAAATGACCTTACAAGGTGTTTTCTGACCTTAACAATCCTATGATATACAGTCAACACTCACTTGCCTGCCTCAACTTTTAGATTCTTAGCTTTTTATCCTAATCTTCCTCAGCTCCAACTTGTACACAGACACCTGTCAATTCTCACTAGCCATCTGCATATTATATGGTTTTAAGATCTACTTGCATGTCAACCAAGTCTTTTGACATCATAAACAGGAATTTCCATTCCACTCCCAGTGCAGTTTCCTATGAGGTCAAGCAAGGGCCTTTTATACACAGAACAAACATATTAGTTACTTATTTCAGAGAGAGAGGGCATTGGAAGAGAAGGAAAAAAGAAAGAAATTAACAGAATATAATAACATACCCTATGAAGAGAGACTGAGGCTCAATCCAAAATGACAAACAAATCTTAGGAAGCAATTACATGACATAGCTTGCACTGATTCAATGGCTGGCAGCACAGGAAGATGCAGGTTACCCATTCCTTCCAAGCAAGCACACCCACTCCCCTGCCCTGCAATGGCCCTGATACTTGCCTGGTTACAGGGCAACCTGTTACTAGTCACTAATCTGACAGAAACTACCCCAGCCAGTCTTTTGCCATTTATCAAGTCAGATTATAGCAGTCAGGCAACTGCCATAGGCAATCCATGAAAAAGGGAAGAGGACTATACAACCTGGGGAGAGGATATGGGGGTAGGACTGCTCCTCTCAGCAGTACAAGTCACTAAATCTGGACAGGCCTACTGTTGGGACTTGATTATTCACTAAGACTCAGAACCACTGTGGCCTAACAGATAAATTGCCAATAGCTTACCAAACAGACTGCAGGGAACATCCCTGCCTACACCTGAAAAACCTCCTCAACTTTAACCATACACCCTGCACAACATCAAGAGAGGCATTACCAAGTCCAAGAGTCACATGCATTGGCACTAGATGACATGTGAAACAAGGTTTTCTTAGCACAGCATTAACATGGTCTTAGTCTGGTTTCTTTTAGGCATCCCAGTCCTTCTCCGATGAATTGTCTAATCAGTTCCTTAAGACCAGTGATTTGCAGCTCCAGCTACATGAGTAGGTAAGTACCCAGCAGGTGTATGACATTATGCCTCTACCAATTTATTATTTGCCTACAGAGCACTCTTTCCAGTAATTCACTGAAGTACAACAGGAACTATAAAACAAGCAATCCAAACAGTTTGGAAGCTACATTTCTAAACCACATGAAACATAGTTTTCTGAAAAACAGGAGAGGATCAAAAGGACAAACCTTCAGCTAAGTTCCCACCTTCTTGAGACACAAGGACTACACTTGTGACTTGAAGTGGGAAGATACCTGTGATTTTTAGGCTGATCAAAACAAATGGTTCTTGCGTATTCACTGACTTGCAGTCAGCAGTTTCTAAATTCCATAATTACCTACATCAAAGCCTCACAAAAAACAAATTTATTATATAATTTTATGTAACAAGTGTCTCTAATATTCGTTCAACCACCCCTTTTAGGCAATCTGCACTCTAAGCATTTTTTAACCCATTTGGGAATTTTTTGGTATGTCCTCAGCAGCCCCATCTCCTTCTCAACAGCTAGAAGTGTTGAATGTTCCTCATCTACAAAGTGCATGGACTGCAGACTCCCACAGAGAGAGTACAAGCTGGTTATTCTGGTTATCTAATAAAGATGAGATGTTTAGAAATATCATGTTGCCTAATAAAGGCAAGCTGTTTAAAGAGATTGTGAAGCCTGACAAGTACTATCAGCACTGTTATTTTATGCAATACACAGTCTGCAAAGCTTACAACATCCTGAGTAACACTGTCAGCAGACACCATCAGATCTGTCTTGTTCTAAAGTATCTCAAGTGATAAAAAAAGATTTGGAAGAGAAAAACAACAAACTCACAATGGCTTCCTGGCCTGAGGGGATTGATTAGGATACTAATGACGTTTTCAAACTGTGCCACTTCAGCTGAAAAATGGTGTCAGGAATTATTTGAAAATATGACTTTTTGCTAACAACATTAAGGAGGTACACTTTTTTGTCTCCCACATTCTAGCACCAGCAATCACTATTAGCACAACCTTAAAACTCTATTGCTGCAAGTCCCTTATTCTTGGGTTACTGTGTGTCTGTTTGCTTTTTTTACAGACTGCAGCAATAGCAAACTTGGCTTCAGCCTGCTTTACACACCTTTAAATTGGCTCCTTACACCAAAAACACTTTACCACCTAACTGGTTTTAAAAATTTCTTACCCAGATTGGTTTTAAAGACCTCCTGGAGCTGTCTGCTAAGTAACTTAACACTCACAGTAGCATTCAGAGACTCTGCAGCTGTACCTGAAATAAAGCTTCTTTTGCCTTCAAAATTCAACTCATTAAATAGTCCTACCTTAATAAAAATATAAATCAAGACATTTTTCAACTCATCTTCTTCTCAACTGACTAATTCTTCCTCCAGCCTGCAATATTTTTCAGACATTGATAGAAACTTTTAGCAAGCTTTTTATTAAGCTGAATAATTTCTGCATCTTCTAATCACAACACAAAAAAATTACACAATAGCTCCTATAGCTTTGAAATACCTTACTTGTATAAGGCAAATAGATTTGCAGTCAATAGCAAGTAGAGACAGATGCTTCATTTCTGAAGAAATCTGAGAGCAAACTGGCTCATCTCTAGCTCACCATGCTCGTTTCAAAAGCAGATGGAGTATCTGATTACATTAACTTCTATTTAAGCTATGATACAAGCAAACTGTTTCAGATACACAGATAATGAGTCTAAATATCAGATGTTACACTGGCTGGCTGGCAGAGCAGTAAGTAGAAAAAGCTCCTTCAATCAACTAGATAATGCCTATAATTTAGAGATCTTTATTGGATTCTCAGCTGCTTATAGAGGTCCAGAGGAGCATACTGGTCAAAACTGCACCCATGCACTCCATAACATACCAATAAGTTACTTTTACACATTATTCTAGCTACAGAAATCTAACTGTTCAATCCTCTTCAGATGGAATTAATGAAGCACAGTAATTTCCAGACCATGTGGAAACTTCAAATAGTGAAGAACAAAGCTAAAAAGAGTTTTGGGGTTGAGTTACATCAGCACTGAATTCTATCTGCATCCATTATTTTTATTCTGGATATAATTTGACATACTGATTTTAATCTAAAATTCTTATGAGTTCAGATCCAGGTTACCAAAACCATTTTTGCTCTATCATATGCTATTTAGAGTAATCCAAAGTATTTGCAAAAGCACAAATCCACATGTTTGAATCTAAATTTTACACACACATTTTTAGAGGTAACCTTGACTTCACAGTCTGTGCTACTCAGCTCCAGTGCTTTTCTATGTGAAAAAAGAAGATTTTATCCATATATCAGTGTACGTGTAGTGTGCATATATGTATCTCTCCTTCTTCATAGTGGACAAAATTCTGATGACTCCAACAAGAATGTTCAAATAATGCACAGGAAAAATACGAAGCATGAAGCAGAGAGCCTGTTGCAAAAGGTCCCCTGGAGACAAATACTGATTTACTATTCCTGTCAAAATTACAGAAGACATTATGGTTCACTTATTGTGAAAAACACAAAATTAATTCTTTTCAATTTTCAACTTTACCAATATGTGTAAATATCAATATGTGAAAACTGCCCTGATGGAAGGGGAAAGGTAACAGACATTGCTCAGTAATGCTCAATGACAGGACAAATGCCTATGGCATCCAATTAAAGCATGTGAAATCCATCTAAACAGAAGGGAAAAAAAACCTGCAAGAATGCAGCAGAAATTATTCATCTATATATGGCTTTTAGGGCAATATCCAGTTAAAGATGCTGGTCCCTAAATCCTACTTAAATTCAGAAGAAAGCTAACTCAGAAGTACCAACCACTTCAGCCAAAAATTCCAGAAGTACCCCCTGTTATGCTCACCCTGTGCTCCCACCCAGCATGTGCCACACTCCCTGGTGTCTAAGCCATACTGTCAAAGTGCTGGGCACCAAAAAGTTGTTATGAAGGGAGAAGTTATTTTGTTTTTCAACTGAGATGGCAGCAGTTCTTATCCAGGTTATGAGAGTTCAAGCCCACACATCTCAGGGGAATGTTCACCTCCAGCTCACTTTTTATGTAAAGATACCCTTTATCTCCCCCACTTAGGACCTCTTACTCCACAGAAAAGTATCCAAGAATTAAGGGCCCTGAACAGAATGTAACATGACCCCAGCACAAGGGTCTGGTTAAAACCCTCAGACACTGACAAGATTATCTTAAGTTCTGGTCCCTGCTCCTGACATAAGTGAATAAATAAAGTGAGCATGAATTACAGCACAACCTTTTCCAAGTCTTAAGACATATTAATACCTTTTTTCAGTCTTCAGATTTAAGAGCGTTTCCTATAGAAATAGTTGTCTATTCCCTGTATGTATGTATGAATGCACCTGATTTGCTTTTTAAAATGGCAGAACTGTCCATTTCTCTAAAGATTTCAGGAACTGGCAAGGACTTGAAATTTGCCTAAGACCTGCCTCATACCTGCCAGGCTTTTTGAAGTAACACTTAACAAGTGTTGCTTATCTGGCTTGAAAGTGATAATGATGTTTTGCTTTTCTTTGCAACCTCCACTAACATAATGTGAAAGTGCCAAAGAGGTTCTTCTTCAATAATTAGCAAAACGTAGTAAATACTTGACAGAAGAACAATCTTTTACCAGAAGTGTTTCCTAGATAAAGATTTAGAGGTCAATGATCTCTAAAGAGCCTTTAATTAGTTTGACATACTGCTGAATGTGAACTATTAAGATATTTTCTTACAATTCAATTACAGAAGAAAAGTTTATCAGTTTGTTTATATTACATAGCATAAACTATGAAACTAACTTAAAATACTAAAGAAAAAACCCAAGCTGTTTGAGAGTGAAATTTCCCCAACCTTACAATGTAATTTATAGTATATCAATTTACATATGCACTGTATTTATCTTCATAAAAAGCAGGAATTAAAACTGGACTTGGTGCAGCTGGTTCAGGTTAGATTCTGGAGAAAGATACTGAAATTTACATTTTAAATTTAAATTAATGTTGATCATCACTCCTTATGTTCACATACCATAAAGTAGTTTCCATCCAGTCAAAAACTCTACCATGCATTTTTATCAACAAGTATCACCAAGCCCACTGGCTGCTTTAGAAATTGGCTCTTCCTCACATCACTTCAGAGTGACTGGTCACTGCAGCAGGCATTTTAGCACAGAGGCTTTTTTCAGTCACAAATTAATGTTCAAATTCAGTACTTCACACTCTTGCAGTACAAGTTAATATTTTCCACGTATTCTCTGTTTTGATAAGTTCGCTTGTGCGTTGTCTTTATTTTCCTTATCTCTCTCCATCCAGCCTTTCACCTACAAGACTCTTCTATGCAAGGCTGCTTTACCCCCTTTGTAGATACCCCATGTGAACAGAAAAATCTTTTGATCTAAGTTCCAGTTTTTCAGACACCTGAAAACCATAAGTTCCATTCAATTATTTTGTGCCTGGTACAGTTCTGAAAAGGAAGTATCTACTTTACTCCCATCCTCTTGGCATATAGTCAGTATGCTTCCAACAATGATCATTTAGAGATTTACAGTTTTTCTTCTAAACACATGGCAAGCATATTAAGGGGATAGAGCACATTTCCTAACAAAAAACTTGTTCCAAAGTATCATGGTGCACAAGCTACATAGAAAGCTGATTCATTTCTCAGGAGCTCAGAGCAATGCATATGTTCACACTAAAAATATGTTTGTCCAGCTCCTTCAGGTTGGCATAAGAAACAGAATTTTACTTTACTCGGTTAACCAACACATTTATATAAAACATTTATCTGCTACTTCTGTCTCCAAATTCCCTATTAGCTGTACAAGAAAAAAAAAAAAAAAAGGGGGGGGGGGGGGAGAAACCACCCCAGAAAAATAGACTATTCAAAGCATTCAATAATGTGTCACGAAAATCATGTTAGAGTTTTACTATTGTTGCCCTGGAATGGAGTGGAAAACTGCAAATAGAGGCTTTACTGCTTCAAGCTGCTCTATGGTCCACTAGCAGCTCCCTGGGAATTTTCCATGTAGCTTGCTTTGAGAACTGCTATCACACACTGCAGGGATGCACTCACTTCCCTTCTCAGCACAGGTGTACCAAAAGCAGCAAGGAATGCACTGCAGTTCACTCTTAATCACACGGTGTAAATGTACCCATGCCTGTTTCATGTAAGTTTAGTCCAGACAAACAAGATGTCTGCTCAGAGTCATTTCGCGAACCATAATGAAAGGCTAAAGCTTTATTTTCCAAGGTTTTACAACTTTTTCATGATATTGGCTCATTTTCTTGTCCCAGTCCCCACATAGCATCACTGTTTCAGACATCAAAGAAAAAAAGAGAATTAGACACAGTGCAACCCTATGAAAAACAAAGATTCAGCCAGCTAGACAAAAGCACTGACATTCATATGCTGGGGGAAGAAAAAAAGGCACAAGAGCACTAATGTGCAAGAAGCAAACAGGGCTGTAGAGAAATGACAGATCTCTCTCTTAATGTAGGGAACTACCTTCAGAAAAAGACCACTTGTATGCAAGGCATCTTCATAGGAAGCAAGTAACAGTACTTGACATTGAGAGGCTGAACACAGGTACCAGTGATATTTTCCTTTCACTAATATACAAGATTTTGTTCCTTCTTATAGTGATAGATCTTTTCAGTGTCAGAACTAACTAGGAGTAAAAAGTATTCTTCTCTGAAGCTGAGGGTTTGTGTTTTTTCATTAAAATAAGTTTATTTCCACAGTCAAATAAGGATCAGGAAATAGAGTGCACAGTATATTCTCACTGGCAATGTTAGCTGAGCTATCAGTTCCAAAAACCGATGGGAAATTGGAATCTGCCCTTACTGGTAAAATACAAAAGTCAGGAGGTAACATTTGCAGAAGGTCTTAAGAGCTGCACCTTTGCTTCTACAATTTCTCATCTACTCAAAGGATACTCCTAACCCTACTTCATACCTAAATCCATCAGTTCCCTGATGCTTCAAGCACAAGCCAGCTGACCATGCTGGAAGTGTAAGGTACAGCCAAGGCATCTGCTTTCACTCAGTCTAAAGTGCTAAATGAGCACTTTTCAGCAAGGACCTCAGTCCAATCACTCAGTACTACAGCTGTCCCATTTGTTCTTAGCAAGAATAAGAACAGCATTCTAAACTACTTCTGTGGTACACATTCCACCAGGGTAGCACATTTTACTGCAGTGTTCGGAGACGCAAGGGGATGCCCCAAGATGTCCCAGCTGTTCACACAGGAGAGCACAACATCAGAGGCAGCAAGTTGCTGCTCACCTTTGCCTCACACTGGTGTGTCCTCTGGGCAGACAAATACTATAGTCAGAATGTAGCTTGAGATTTAAGAGACTACACGTGCACACCAGTTTTCTTGACATGATTTTGGTCCTCTGTTACATAAGCAACACAAGCACAGAGAAATACCTAGGACAGAGTGGACCTGAGGCTGTGATATGTTAACACAGCACACCTTCATGAAATAAGGAATACCACTATGCTGAAGGGGCAGACTGTTAATACTTTCCTGAGCACAGTGCCCCATTAGCACAGCTACCTTAGTTTTGGTAGCTTTTTGTTTTTCGTTCCTAGGCTGCTCCGTACAGCACTCTGCACCTCAGAGATGTGCCCAGCAGTACCCCTGAAAGCCCCTGACTTGCAACACCTCATTTCTCTTGTTCTGCTCCTACTTAACAAGTTTTGCAAGTCAACAGCATGATGTAATCCTTTTGTGAAAAGATCCAAATATATTTGTTATTGAAACAAAACTAAAAAGCTATATGTTGAACAAGGCAGCCAGAGGTTTTTACAAGTACTCCTGGGTAATAAGACACAGCAATTTCTTTGGCTGCTCTTCATTTATCTGACTTGGACTTTGTTTATTGGCAAACATCAATATGCCAAAAGAAAAATGTCACTCTCTATAGAAAATACTGCCTGGTAAGTGGCAAGAATGACAGATCAGAGCAATCACATGTCTTCAATATCAAAGACTCCATTTCTCAGTCACCTTTCCTTGCACTCATTTTCATGAGGAGTGCTTTAAGTGCCTTTAAGTGAATAAAGTATTCATGTAAATGGAACAAACACAATTAAATTTATGAAATTAATTTCCCAGCCTATCTGCAATGTCAGCTGACAGTTTCAGATGAAAATAAATAGACTTCAGACCACAATATATTAAAAATCTAAAACAATCATACTTACTCCAACTGGCTTTTAAGATAGAATAATGTGGGAGGGTTTAAAAAAAACAGCTTTCTTGCTTTTGTGGTGAACATCAGCATTTATGACTGCCAGAGCAACAATGAGCTCGGTATTTTCAAAAAGAAACACCAGTTTTGAAGTCTACTTCAGTTAATGCTGAAGTAATGGAGAAAACAGTATTAAATATTAATTCCATTCAAAAGCAGAATCGACCTGAAGAGGGTTACCAGCCACATAAATCCATATTACCACCACACAGCAGACATCTCAAGACGATTCATACTCCACAGATTGTTAGTTCTGTGTATTCATGAGCTAATGCAATAATACATTAGAAAGGACTGACAAAATGAAAAATAGCTTAGCTTTTTAAAAAGCTATATATTTCACTAAAATACCTCTCATATGTTGATAATAAAGCAACAGTAATGCTGTTAATTGAATCTTCATACTTGAGCAATGAGACAAAGGTAAAATTTGAGCATGTTTATGGGTTTAAGTATGTGCACTGTACCTATGGAAATCTTTACTGATTACTCAGAGTTACTGAATTACTCAGATTACTCAGAATTACTTAAACTATTGCATTAGACAATAGTATTTTATTTTACAGTGATGTAGGGAAAGTACAAATATTTACATGAAGAGTATTAGTTCATCTTCAACTTGTGCAAACTGTCATGTGAACAGAATGGAGACACTGTATTTATTGCATGATCTTTCAAAAGATGCAGAAAGTGCACAGAAACTGCCCTGATCATAAAAAAAAAAAACCTGCTAATGAATATGAAAATTATCCACAAAAAGAAAAGCTAGAAACCACAAATGAAGAAAGGAAACAAAATTAATGTGATTTTGCTCACTGGCAGTTAACAGAGTGATATTCCACTGTAAGGATTAAGCCAATTTACTGCCAATGTGTTGCTCCAGGAGAACTCATCATTATCAACAGATCAAGGTAAGTTAAAAATAAAAAGAATATATTTCATGTTCTGCAACATAGCACCTAGTAGGTATATACAGAAATTTAGTGTACCAAGCAGCAGTCCCCCAACCAAACTGCTCTTACCTCTCTAGTTTTCAGATTCAGAAGTCACAAACAGAGCCTTCTGAAAACATCTGAATTCCTCAAATCATTCATGTATTAAACATAACAAAAGGAAAGGAAGATACTGAAGTGCTTTATGAGCATCAACAAATGACATTTTGAAACAAAATCATCATAAATTAACCAGCTAATAAAAAATTCACAGCTAAATTACACAAATGCTTACAGTATCTTCATTGTCACAGTCAAGAATGGCCAAAACAAAAACAATTATACCAAAAACATAGGTTAACTATAATATTATAAAAAATTAGAGGTAGTGTTTAAATTACTAAATCTGAAACTCTAACTTTTAACTAACACTGAGAAGGTAATAATTAATTTGTGTTTTATAAATTAGAACTATTACCATTTAATAACTGTTTAGAAACTCACTGGAATCTTGTTGCACTCTAATTTAAAAAGCTGAATTGTGTACCATTCAATTCTCTTACAGATCTTTATTGGACAATATGTTTTTTTCTTGTCCTAGTTACTTTATCAGAAGGCATAAGCTAAAACATCTACTAGGTTTTATTCCAGAACAAATGAAAAAAAAAAAAAAAAACAAACAAAATTACAAATCTGAAGGAGAGTGTTAACTTTCAAAGTACACCTATTTCAAATAAAGCCAGTTCTTCAAGAAAACTATAAAGAGAAAAACACACACAATTCTGCATGTTATTACACAGTTGCAAAAATTGAAGCAATTTGAATACTTGCAACTCTTCAGTGCTTATTATGGTAGAACACATCTAACTTTAATATATATTAATAAGCCTTCCCACTTCACAGATGGGAACCAAGAGGGAAAAAATGGTTTGTTCAAATGAAGAATATAAAAGGATTGGAAACAGACACCCAGTTACACAAATGCTTGTCTAGCAGCCTCATTATAACTAGCTTCTTTTCAGTTTAACCAAAACTGTTTCAGCTTTTGTACTGTTAGAAGAGCTTGAAGTCACTTCAAGTTACTTAATTCTTTGGCAGAGGGTACACAGCTCATTGAGCTGAAGTTGAGACTTCCATCTTACTTCTGAGGAAACATGGCTAAGCCAAGGAAAAGTAAGATTAAACACATGAGCTTTCCCTTGTGGTCTAAAACACTTCCCTAAGATCCACCAAATTGCCACATGAAAGATTTAAGGCTTATACAACACAAGAACCAGAAAATCAGCTTGAAAGTTCTCTAGTACCAGACAAGGATTTGTTGATTCAGTTCAGGTCCCTGAATGTTTCTAAATGCAAGGCCTTCATTTTCTGTAAAGAGAAGGTCTGCACCAAAAAACATTTGTAACTGTCTCTTTGCAATCTCCACCTTCCATGGCATGAGCATCATCTTGCCTTATCCTCCAACTCCAAGACAGATACAAGAGCTTCACCTACCGCTGCAAACAGATGAGGTTCTGGGGTTGCACTCCTGCAGCTGCACTGGAAATGCCTTGATTCCCTTGGACCTTACTAGATGAGCAACTCGCACATGGTGACTGAGACACAAAAACGAGGTTCTACAAAACTGGGTGAGCAATCCCAAGCGGGCAGCAAGGAAGAAAAAGGAGCAACTCTTCTGTATTTTCCCACCGGTATCGTCTCCAACAACACATTCCTTCAAGTGTTTTGCAACACTCTGGGACTCATCCTAGCCTTTGACGCGCCCACTCAGCTCAGCAGCCCAACAAAAAGCTAACCCAGCAAGAGAATGGGTTCTGTCAGTTTTCTGAGCAGAGTTGATTTACCAATCAAGCAAGCACTGAACCAGCAAAAGAGGAATTATAGTAGCATGCAGCCAGGAGCAGGACAGCCTCTTTCAGAAGCAAAGTGTTGGCAAAGCCCATCGTGCAGAACCTCATGCATAGAGCTCCAAAACAAAGAACCAATTCAGGAAAAGTAGTCACTATAGCACATGCATTTCCTTCTTTTCTTAAGGAGAAAGCCTGCCTTGAGAGCACAAATCAGTGTGTTCACACAGACCTGTACCATGTAGCCTAACAGCTGGAAGGGAGAAACCTTGATTTTACATCGAGATCATATTAAGGAATGGATGGGAAGTTTCGTGTTTCTTCAGAGACCAAAGACACGTTCAAATCTATACAATTTCAGAAATAACATGCAATATGTGAACTTCGCTCAGATGTGACTTTGGCACTGAATTTTTCCTCCATGTGAGGGAAAAAAGCCCTCAAGACATCTCCGGTTTAAATGATAATCTTCAAACAGCACACAAATCACCTTTCTCTTCAAATGTTGTTGTTAAATGTTTTCTAATTATGACAAAGTTGTAAAAAACATCCAACACCTAATGGCAAAATACCACCAATGAACTGCTGTAGGAAAGGGCAAAGTTAATTCTTTCAAGACTATACAGAATTAATCCTGAGAGCAAGAGCTATCAATTTAAAAACAATTCTATATAAACTTAATCAATTTGACTTTGCTTCACAACAGAAGCATATACATATGTACACTACATACAGATTAGTGCTGTATTTCCCTGGCTGCCCTCTAAGCTGCTCAAATTAAATATTTATTTCTGTAAACATAAAAAAATTTCTCCTTTGGGGGAAGACACCAAAGTTGACACCATTATGAAATTTTCAGGTAAACTGCTAATTTCAAACAAAAAAAAAATGTACGCTTTCCCTTTCTAATGCCCCAATGCTCTAACTTTGAAGAGTAAAACATTTCCTTTGTTCAATTAAAAAAAGAAAAAACTCAACTTTTTGTAATGCAAAAATACATTAGAAAGGTTGCAGGCATTTCAAAAGGCAGAGATCTGTAACTGACATGCACACATTTGATAATTTCTTAACCTATTCATCACTGAGACATGTTAGAAGTTCACTGCATGTTTGTTCAGAAACAAAATATCCCAAGAAAGTGCAACACATCAGACTTCATAGGGGCACCTGCATTTTTAATTCACAGTTTACCTGACTGACTTCTTTACACTCCTGGTAGTACAGTACCCGTGCAGCTTTACAAAGCCAACCTCCTCAAAAGACCAAGTCTGCTGTACTTTACTCCTGAAATATCACAGACAACATTACACTGGGCAGACAAAAACTGAATTATATGCTTAAACTTCAGTTTGTTCTAACCTGAGATCTAGTCTAGGAATAAGTCACATCTACACAATGCATATAAATCTAGTTGAATTAATCTTCAAGAACAGAGCTGACTGCAAGATCAGTTTAAAAAAAATATGTAACTTATGCACAGAATATATCACACCAAAAAAAAACCACAAAGAAAAGATGACAGCATGTCATTAACCTAATAACTGAGGCAAAGCCTCAAGAAACGAAGGAAGGCAGAGACAGCACAAGAAGTATCATAGAATGATACATATCATTTGAAGATGAAACCAAGAAATTAAAGAGGTTTTGAAAGCTATGGAACAGATCCAAGAAAAAGTTGAACACACAGAGCAGCATAAAGGACTTTTTATGCTACATTCTAGCTGGAGTATATTCTAGACAAGTCAGAAAGCGGGAATCAGTTTAATGTGACATTTGCATTTAAAGCAGATAAAAAGATGGGGAAAACACAAAAATTGTCCAAAATGTAAGCGGATTTGCCCATCTGAAAGCTTTGACAGTTTGTCAGATGGAAAGTTCTGTAGTCTCTGCACTCTTGCAAGCCATTCAGGAAGGTGAGGAAGCCTCACCACCCGCGTTACACTCTTTTGTTCAGGAGGGGTAATTACAGCAGACTGTGGCTGGATGTTAGGCCCACTCAGAGGAACTGAAACCCACAATGCAGGTTCACAGCCTTGCCACGCAGAACATTTGCCTTAACGCAAATATTTGCCAAAAGCAATAAAATGCACATTTCACAATACTGATATATTGATAACAACAAACCAAAGTACAAATTATTTGAAAACAGATATTGCAAGAAGAAGACACAGGAAAAAAAAAAAAAAACATAAAAATTTCAAGGGACTAGGTAACAATCTGTCAGAAGAGCCTCCACTGTACTGTTCAGTCACTCTCTTGACTATACACAGGAAGGCAGCAAAGAGTCCGTAATCCAATAACACGCGCTAGGCATCATGCTAGCACACCACAGCCTGGGTTCTTATGCTTCTTAAGATAGAACATACATCAGTCCCTCTCCACAGGCCAGGGAAAAAAAAAAGAAAAAAATATGTAATCAAGAAAACATGAAACTAAGTAGCTCACCAAAAACTTCCAAGATTTGAGAGTGTGTGTCATCTCTCAGAAGCTACCTAACAGACTTCAGACACTTTTAAAGCAAGGGGAAAGGCACTCCCGGAGCAGACCACAGCTGGCAGGGGTCAATTCATCTCCCAAAAACCTGCCCCTTCGTCATGAGACCGGGGTGAGCATTCAAATAAATCCTAAAGCAGCATGGCTCTTGCTGGCCTGCTTGCTTATTTTCCATTCTTAGGGTTTCAGAATATCAAGGCACTTCAGAGCTAGCAGGCTTTTTCTACCCATTACATGACAGAGCTCAATCACAGGAACCTGTGCAGAGCTTTCCGCAGATGAAAATCCAAGGAAGTTCAGCAAGTGGTCTGGTCCCACCTTTGGATCAGGCAACGCTCTCCTCCTCATAACAATTTCAGAAATTTAGTTCACCCATACCCCAGCAATACTGACGCACAAGGCTGGCATTTAACTTAAGCCTGCATGGAACCTGAGCAATTGCCAGGACATTCTGAAAGAGCAGCTACACAAATGCAGAAAAAGACTTGGAAAGAGAAAGAACCTGTAACCATACAAATACTTCGGGCGATGCCTGCACCTTTACTGCAGGCAGTGACCGAGTTCTGACAAACTTGTATCAAGCTGCTGTAACCCAACAGAGCTGTTGTGTGCCTCGCTCTGAACAGCAGTACTGGCAAGAGCAGTACAGACTAGTTAAAAATATTAATGAGAGGTTGTTTTTAAGGTACAGCAATCCTGCTTTGCCAGTTTTTATGGTTTACAAAGCCCTTGTCACACTTTCTACTATACTGCGGTTCGAGCCGGGAGAAGCCCACGTACAAAGAACAAATCACCTCGACGTACACACAAGTAAACATCTGAAACGCTGCGAGCCTTCCTTTCGCCCTCAAACGTGGCAGGAAAACACCCGCGCGTAACAATTACTGTTAAGTAACACCTAGATACGCAACCTACTTTTTGCCGGCGTTCGCTTTTTTGCCGTTTGAGGGCAAGAAACAGGGAAATAACTAGAGGGAAAACAAACCCGAACAACCGCGACCCCGCAGACGGCCCGGGCAGGGGCCGGGGGGCGGCAGTGCGGGCCCTGGCCGGCAGGGGGCGCGGCGCGGGCGGCCGGCGCTGTTGTTGTTGCCGCTCGGGGTATTTAAACGCCGGGCTGTCAATCACGGCCGCCGCGCGCTCCCCGGCGCTCCCCGCACGGCGGGGGCGGCACCGAGCGGCCCCGCAGCCCCGGCCCGGCCGAGCCGCCGCCGCCGCCGCCGCCGGCCCCCAACTTGCTCCTTTGTTTAACTGCCCGTGAATCCCCACCGCCGCCGCCGCCGCTTCCTCCCCGCTCGCAGCGGCTGCCGACGGGCCTTTTATTATTCACACGCTCGGCTCGCGAAACACACGCGCGGCGGCCGCTCGGGACCAGGCTGGAAACGTCAAAGCGGCCAGAGGCGCGGGGCGCCCCTCTTTCTCCTCCTCCGCCGGCCCCCCGAACAAAACGCACGGAGCTCGCACCCGGCCGGGGACAGCCCCGGCGCCCGCACTTCCCCGCCGGGAGACCGCCCTGTCCCGGGAGAGCCCCCCCGGGGGAGCGGGGACACACGCGACGCCTCTGCACAGTCGGCACAACTTCGGGGTGGCCCCGGCCCCGCCAGCCCCGCATCTGTTGCTCTTTCGTAACCAGCCTCCCCCCCCGCCGCCTGGCCCGGCCCGTCCGCCCCCTCAGCGCCGCGGACCCATGTGCCCGGGGACGGCCGCCGGCACTGTCCCCGCGGCGGGAGGCGGGGGGGAGAGCCGGACCGGGCGAGCGAGCGCCCGCCGCTCCTCCCGTGCTGCCGCCGCGCAGCCATTGTCCCCCCCGGGGGGAGGGGGGAAGGCGACTGCCACTGCCTGTGCCCGCTGCCGCCCGGCGGCTGCCCCGCCGCGCCGCCCGGCCCCGCCGCCGCTCCCGGCGCCTTACCTGCCGTGGAACCAGTCCTTGCAGATGTCGCACTCGATCATGAAGCGGCTCACGTCGTAGGGTTCGCGGCACACGCAGTACACGGGGGTCGCGGCGGCGGCCGTCGCTCCGGCCATCTTTAAAGAACTCCCTGACTGAGCCGCCCGCCCCGCTCCGCTCCTCCCCGTCCCGTCCCGTTCTTCTCTCTCTCTCTTCCCCCCCCCGCCCCGCTCCCTCCGCCGCGGCCGCGGCGGCGCCGCCAATAACAACAGCGCGCGTGCCGGCCCCGCACGCCGCGCGCGCGCCCCCCGCCGCCGGCTGGCACGCGCACCGGGCGGGCGGCACGGGAGCGAGCGGACAACAGCGCGCGGGGGCGCGCGCACGTGCGTCACCCGGCCCCCGTGGAGGCGGGAGGCGGGA